>JANPWX010017595.1:0-28868 GCA_024734555.1 Trochalopteron elliotii
AATCTAATAACATTAACCCCTTCTGGGCAATGAAAGATATTTCAAAGTATTGGGAACATCCATTTGACATAGAAGATTCTTTTTGGAAAGCACCAAGATACTTATTTTGGATTTGTGGGAACCGGGCTTACACACACCTCCCCGGGGACTGGTCGGGTAGTTGCACTATTGGCATCATAAAGCCGGATTTCTTCCTTCTTCCACGCAAATCCGGACAACAACTAGGTATCCCCCTTTATGACACCTTAAGAAAAAGCAATCGAAAGAAAAGAACTACAATTGACCTGGGGAGTGAGCAAACCTGGAAAGGAGAAGTCTGGACTCCTGAGAAAATTATAGAGACTTATGGACCAGCAACATGGGCACAGGATGGGTCCTGGGGGTACCGAACACCAATTTACATGTTAAATCGCATAATTCGACTCCAAGCAGTATTAGAGATAATTTCTAATAAAACAGCATTAGCATTAGATTACATAAGCAACCAATTGACACAAACTAAAGCAGTGGTGTACCAAATTAGATTGGCTGTAGATTATCTATTGGCAAATGAAGGAGGCATCTGTGGAAAATTCAACACCTCAGAATGCTGCTTGGAAATCGATGACAAAAGTGAGGTAATTTGAAACATTTCAAAAGAAATCAGGAAAATAGCATATGTACGTAATCACGAATGGAAACCTATTGCATCCATAGATTGGTGGGATAGCTTTTGGTTCTTTAAAGGAGCGTGGTGGAAGAAAGTAGTCTTTATAATAGGCACTGCACTGGCCAGTATCCTCCTCCTCCCTTGTGTCATCCCTTGTCTCATTCGCGCAGTAACAGCAACAGTCCAAGTGAGTCTCCAAAATGCTGATAAGCCCGCACATATCATGAAATTGGAAGCTCAAGAAGAAGCTGAACTCGAGACAGCAGAACAAATATATTGCCAATTTCAGAGTCAAAAAGAAAGTGGGCTCCCATAAACCAAACAACGAAAGTTGATGTGGGCAAAGGCCCAATCAAATAGAGAGAGAGGGTAATTGTGAAAAACGAGGTTTAAAACACCTCTTAAAAATTAAAGTATAAAGTTAGAAGTTATTAGTTATAGAATTGTAAAGTTAAATGTTAGAAACTGTTTGTACTCATTTTGTAGTATATCTTCGTGGCCTGTCAGGCAAGAATGTTGTTTCCATGGCAATGTAAGACTCCTACACCTCTCTACTCTGCCTGGCTACTTCACTCTCCCCCGCCTCCGTCTATCAGAGCTATTCTCTGGCCATGCTCCCCCCCCCACCCCTGCAAATCGAGAACCAAACTTGAACACCCCTTATGGTAATTAAGAATCCCAGGATGCAACGCCTCAAGAAAATCGGGACAATTTCCAAAACAAACAGTAATTAAGTCTCTTTGGCAACAACTTAAAACAAAAGGAATGGTGGCAATAAAGACTGAGAAGTAGAAGCCAACTAATGCCTGACACTTTGATCTCACTGTGACCAGAAAAACATTCTAAACAATCGACTCCTCGGCAGAACCACGTTGAAATGGAATTGTAGGGAGCATGCTCCCATGAGGGGGGAGGCTAATTCCCCACTCGGCTGTGTGCAGCAGCAGAGTGGCCAGCCCCCCCCTTCCTTCTCAGCACTACGGTGGAGGCCACCCCACCCCCCCAGGTGCCTGTTTCTAAAAGAGCTAATACTTTAATAAAGGCATTTAAAGGAGGAAACATCGCCTCATGCCATTTTTATCATCAGCAGTGCAAATTCAAAAGAACCTGAAACTGCAGAGATACCCCGGGAGAAACGTCTCAGAGTGTGACAGTACAAAAGGAGCCAAAAAAGTAAAATCCAATACAGCTCTAGCCAGGTCTAAAAGTCATGATGAAAAGGTGTGTTTTGATCATCCAAGTCCCAGAGAAATCCAAGCAGAGGATAGCCTGAGAGGCAGGCACGGGTCTGTTCCACGTGTTCCCCCGCTGCCCCCCCCCTCCTTCCCCTGGAGTGAAACCAAAGCCAGCATTGGCCAAGCAGGCTAAAGTTTCGCTCTGACTACCCCCCCCACCTCCTCAGTCTCTTTCTCATAGTCAATCCTGGCAGCTGAGATCCGTTCATTTTGGGCGCGCGAGTTTTAAACAAAGAGCTGAAAGCACGGCCTCTGCTAACAAAGACGCACGTGGCCTCCGCCATGATGCGGAGGCAGGGGCTTCAGCCCTTTGTGGGCCTATTCAGTCTAGCCCTACCCTGAGGCACGCCCACTCCAACACATCACTCAGTTCCGCCCATTCCACACCCTCCGTGGGCAGTTCCCAGTCTGTGTCTCCGCCCCAGGTTACCACCCACAGCCCAGAAAAACATGCCCTGGCTGTGAGGAGCGTGAGAACTGGAAGTGACATCCTGGAACTTGCCCCCCCCAAGATGGCAGCGCCCATGCCGGGAGGGAAAAAACAAACCCCGATGCAAAATCAGAGAATTCCCCACACGTCCTGTAGCTTCTCTGATGAATCGGAGGATGAATCTCCTTTGTCAGTCAGTACAGATCACTGACACAAGATAAGGAAAGAAGCGGTACGGGACAGGGAATTGGAAATCCTATCTAAACTTAAAGCCTTTCCTGTTCGATTTAACAGAGCTGGATTAAACCCCCAGTGGGAACAAATAAGCTATTCAGAAGTAAAAGAGCTCTGTAAAACTGCAAAGTTATATGGAAGGGATTCTACCTTTTTTAGAGGTTTATTACAAGGGACTTTTGCTGCCAGTGTACTAATGCCTCATGATTTAAAGCAAATAATTACATCTCTCCTGTCTCCTGTTGAATATTCTCTGTGGGAATTGGCATGGAAGCGTGCTTTAAATCAGCTTCTAAGAGACTATGCAGCAAATCCAGCCACAGCAGCCTTAACACTCGAGCAGCTTGCAGGAGAAGGAGTGAATGCAGATCCACAAAGGCAAGTGCAAATCCTCACAAGACAAGTTCTAAATGATATCAAAGAATTGGCAAAAACAGCATTGTTACAGGTACCTGATGGCAACAAGCCAGATTTAGATTTCTCTGAAATAAAACAAGGTCCTGATGAATCATACATCAAGTTTTTAGACCGTTTAAAATTGGCTTTGGAAAAACAGGTGGCATTAGAGTGAGCACGAGAGGAGTTATTAAAGCGCTTAGCAATTTCTAATGCAAATCCAACCTGCAAAAAAAAAATTATGTGCACTTCCCCAGGACCCAGAACCAAAAACAGCTTAGTTAGTCAAAGCATGCAATCATTTAAATACCCCTGAACATGCAGCAGCATTACAAGCTGAAGTCTTAGCCAATGCTATTACAACAGCTCAGGAAAACACCTTAAAACACCAAGAAAAAGCTGCAGAGCTTCAAACACGGACCCTAGCAGAAGCCCTTACTGCATTTAAGGGAGTCATAAAAAATCAGCAGAACCAAAAAATTACTTGTCATTCTTGTGGGAGAAAAGGACATTTTAAAAGCAATTGCCCAAAATTTCAAAGGAAACCACCTTTAAGACACTGTAATTGTAAAAAACATTGTCAAAATATTAACAGTTCTCATCCAGCACAGGGTTTCAGATGGCAGAGTTCAGGAAATGGGCAGAAGAGCGCGAAGCAGTGGAGCGCTCAGACACAAGAAACCCTGCCCAACGTACCAGAAAACACCTCAGACCACCAAGTCCACAACTGCAGCAGCTCATATCTGAGTTACCAGCCACAATGCCCCCAGGTACCCGCTTGGAACTGTGCACAGCTCAACCAGTAATGCTAACCAATTCTGTTCATCATACAATTTCTACAGGACAGTTGGGCCCTGAGCCACAACCCCATGAATTCTTAATAACGTGAGTGAGCCGAAATAATGCTGAAGGGTTCTATGTTTTCCCCACAGTGTTATCTGTAACATCTTTGCAAGAGATCACTGTTTTAGCTGTCTGTCCTGACCCCCCATGTTTCTTACCTAAAGGACTAACAATAGCACAAGCTTTTCTTCTCCCAGAGGCATGCAGCGACACATCCTTCACGGCTTGGACGAAGCACATCAGTTGTGGGCGACCACGTCTCACCTGTGTCCTCAAACAACTCGGGAAAACCATCACCCTCACAGGCCTAATAGATACTGGCGCAGATGTTTCACTTGTGGCGAGAAATCACTGGCCGCAGGACTGGACCATCATACCTACGCTGGATCGGGTAGCAGGTATTGGAGGTCACTGTGACAGCTTTCATAGCTTGCACCCAGTCACATTTGAGGGTCCCGAGGGTTGCATTGCAACTACTAAACCATTCATTGTAGGAGCAGATATAGTCCTATGGGGGAGAGACATCCTGTCGCAATGAAGTCTGAAGATAGAAACAGATTTCTAATACGGGCTACAAGTGAGCATGATACCTTAAAGCTCATGTGGACATCTAATACACCAGTTTGGGAGAACCAATGGCCCTTACCAGCAGAGAAGCTCACTGTGCTAGAGCAACTAGTCCAAGAACAATTAGATAAAGGTCATTTAACCCCAACAACTAGCCCGTGGAACACTCCTGCTTTTATCATCAAAAAACCTGGCAGCGAAAGATGGAGATTGTTGCATGATCTAAGAAAAATTAAAGAAATTATTGTTGAAATGGGATCTTTGCAAATAGGTTTGCCTTCCCCAGTTATGATCCCCAGAGATTGGACTTTAACTGTTCTTGATTTGAAGGATTGTTTCTTTAATATTAGCCTACATCCTGATGATGCACAGTGTTTTGCCTTCTCCATTCCATCTATTAATCAACAAGCTCCATCAAAAAGATATCATTGGAAAGTTTTGCCCCAAGGAATGCGCAACTCACCGTTTATCTGTCAATGGTATGTTGCAAAAATACTTTCTCCAGTTCGGACAACACCCAGATTCCCTTATACTACACTATATGGATGACATTTTAATAGCAGCTGAGGAAGAAGCCTCCATGAAAGAAACAACAGACCATGTAATCTCAGCAGTGCAGGAAGCAGGATTCACTATAGCAACAGAAAAAATACAACAGCTTCCACCTTGGAAGTATTTAGGATATAGAATTACAGAGCAAACCATAACACCATGTGGTGGTTTAGCATGAATGTGAAGGGTTTTTTTTTCCTAAGGAAGTTATAGCATGGATTGACAGCTTGGCTGATGAATAAGAGTGTTGTATACGCCTCTGGAGACCCAGTCTTAAATCAAAGGTCCCAGGTGATCTGGCCCTTTTCCTTTTCCGGCTAGCAAGGAGCTAACATCACCTCATAAGTCAGAAGTTCGGGCTAGGCCCCCCGGGGCCAGGCCCGGCCAGGCCTTGGGGGAGGACTGCTGGCTTTGGGAGAGTGGCCAGGGCCAACAGTGTCCCCTCTCTCCCCCCGCTCCTGCCGATGGGGAGAGGAGGATTGCAGATCAGCAGTGCTGGCCCTGTGCCAGGGGCCACGGCGGCCATGCTCTTGGCTTGGCTGCCAGAGCCTCTGGTCCGAGGGAGGAGAGACTTTTGAGAACCTTTCTCTGAAGCTCCAGGGAGATGATCCAAGTTTGAGTTGCTTTAGATCAGACATGGGGTGGAGGAGGGTCATTCATCAGCATTTCTGAGCATGCCCCTTCCCCTCCTTCCCCCCCCCCCCCCCCATCACCTGTGGCCTTGAAGTTACAGGAGTCAGCTGGAGAGGAGAAAAAAGACTCTGGGCAAAGACATTAACCCTTTTCCCTCTTCCATGGAAGACAGAGTGATTTGAAATGTAGAGACAGCACTGAGACAAAGTCAGCGAAAGAACTGATAAAGACTATTGGAAGAAGGGATGGAGGAAGTGGACATTTTTGACTGGACTTCTCTGGATGTGAATTATGGGGAAATGGACTGTTTTTTGTAATATCATAATGCTGTTTGGAGGAATGCAAGCTCTAGGCAAAGGGTTGTGTGTACTGATATACATGAGATTTAATTGAGAATTTTGAATAGAATATGTCCCCGGCTTCTGGGAAAAAATAAGGAGGTCTCTATTTCTTTTGAGATAGAGACAATTTTAGAGATAGAAGAAGAGAATCCTTGTTTTGTACTAGAAAAGAATTCTTAAAATGATACCCCAAACATGCAGAGGCCCATAAGCAGCTTGGGAAACTGTTATATGGGTGGGACTGCACAGAATCTGCAAAATTCCGGGCCGTTGCAGATTTGTGACATTGAGAGCCACCAGACCTTTTCTTGTGGCATGTCTCCATGAACTCTAGAGAGGCTTCTCTCCCAAAGTGATGCAGGATTGTGTTTAAATGGTGGCAACTGACTGAAAATCATAGTTTTCTCTCTATGTTGAGTGGGAAAGTGAACAGTTTGGGGTAGGGGGGAAGGTGTTTGAATGTCTCATTTTTTTTCTTTTTTTTTTTCTCTTTCCTTAGTGTATGTTAATAAAATCTATTTGTTTTTACTTTTAAGTTGGGGCTGTTTTGCCATATTCTCCCAAAATCCTATCTCCCAGTTGGTAAACAAAATTTGGCGAATGTGAAACCACCACACACCACAAAAGCTTCAGCTAAGAAATAATCCCAGAACACTTAATGAGATGCAACAGCTTATACGAACCATTACCTGGATCAGACCTCTATTAGGAATCACAAATCAAGTCCTAAACCCTCTATTTGACTTATTAAAAGGAGACACCACATTAAACTCTCCACAAGAACTCACCAAAGAAGCACAAAATGCTTTAGATAAAGTGCTGCAAGCCATCCAGACATGCCAAGCTCATCGATATAACCCTAACCTGTCTTTTATTTGCTGTTCTAGGAGAAAACCCGCAGCTCCATGGTTTAATTTTCCAGTGGGATCTCAAGAAGAACGATCATATAATAATTCTAGAGTGGATCTTTCTATCTCAGCAATTAGGCAAGACCATAGCAACATGCCCTGAAATTATATCTCAATTAATTATGAAAGCCAGATCCAGAATTCTTTCCCTTGCTGGAAAGGATTTCTCAGAAATCTTTTTGCCAGTCACATCAATGTATTTAGAGTGGTTAGTCCAAAATTCAGATGTTTTACAAATTGCTCTTGCAAATTTTTCAGGGAAAATTTCAGTTCATTATCCAAAACACAGGTTTTTAAATTCACCCCTAAAATTGATTCAGAAACCTCCAAGGAGTCATACACCCTTAGAGGCAATCACCTTTTTTACAGATGGTTCAGGGAAGTCTCAAAAGTCTGTAATTACTTGGCAAAATCCAGACACAAAACAATGGGAATCAGATATAGAGAAAGTAGAAGGCTCTCCTCAAATTGTAGAGCTGGCAGCTGTTGTGCGTGTTTTCTCCAAGTTTACTTTCCCTTTTAATCTTGTTACTGACTCTTTTTATGTTGCAGGTGTTGTGGAGAGAGCGGAAGCATCTCTCCTAAAAGAAGTTCCAAATGATCAGTTATATAAACTACTTAAAAAGTTAATGTTTCTTCTTTCCTCCCGACAGCAGTCTTATTTCATCACTCACATTAGGTCACACACAGCACTCCCAGGCTTCACAGCAGAGGGAAATGCAATGGCAGACCTTTTAGCTATGCCCATACAGAACACATTGCCAAATATTATTGAGCAGGCCCGCATAAGTCATGCATTTTTTCATCAAAATGCACCTGCTCTGGTAAGATTATTCAATTTATCACAAAGTCAGGCAAAATCAATTGTACAAGCATGTCCAGACTGTCAAAAATTAGACATACCAGCTATAGCTACTGGAATAAACCCTTGAGGTTTAAACAGTCTGCAACTATGGCAAACAGATGTAACACAATACCAATCATTTGGGAAATTCAAACACATACATTTATCTATAGACACATTCTCAGGAACAATTTCTGCTTCAGCACACTATGGTGAAAAAACCAAAGATACAATCAAACACTTCTTACAAGCATTTGCATCCCTAGGAATCCCTCAAGAAATCAAAACAGATAATGGACCTGCTTACAAATCTCAGAAACTACAGGAATTTTTCAATGCATGGGGCATCAAACACACTAAAGGTATACCCCATTCATCCACAGGTCAATCTATAGTAGAAAGAGCACATGGATCACTAAAAACCCTCTTAGAAAGACAAAATGGGGGGTAGAAGTATTGTCTACAGTAGAAAGGCTAAACAAAGCAGTGTATGTTTAACTTTTTGAATAACTCTTTTATGGAGCAGGTACCAGCAATTTTTAGGCATTTCAGTAACACCACACAAGCAAAGTTCAAAGAAACCACCAGTGTTCATCAAAGATCCTGAATCAGGACAAGTTTCGGGGCCTTATCCCCTCATTACATGGGGAAGAGGCTTTGCGTGTGTTTCAACAAATGCTGGCCCTAAATGGGTCCCAGCAAAAAATGTCAAGCCTCAATTGCAGCCGGTTCAAGAACGACTGGAAACACCAAAAGAAAACCACACAGAAAACACAGAGTGACAACTGACCGTGAACCATGTTCCCAGAGAGACTCTACATCTTTGCACCGACCAGAAATATGGACATTAAAGCATTCAAAAAACAGAGACTGCATTGTTATAAAGTTTGCACTAGTTATAAGTTATTCAAATAAGTTTTTGCACTAAAAAATTTTATAAATGTTTACTGCAATATTAATGTTATTGTTTTGGTTTTTAGTTTACAAGTTTCATTAGCCTAAATCCTGTGCAGACAAAAGAATACAGTTCACTTGAAAAAATCTTCACAAACAAAAGTAAAGTAAAATTCATAATTAATTAGACTAAATATTAATCTTAAAAAATTAATAATTGAAATAATTGAAAAAAGAAAAGAAAGTACAAAATTCAAAGCTATTTGATCCATAATACTATAATTGAGTTATAAACCCAAATTATTAAACAATAAGTTATTAACATAATTATAGTTGTCAACAAATTGAAAATTTTTCAAAGTAACTACTCTTTTTTCATTTTTTGTAATAAATAAAGGGTGAGATGTAGTAATGCAATCCCTATACCTCTAGCAGGTGTTTCCTTATAGGGAAAGGGTCTCACTTTACCTTTTGACATGTTAAGAAGTTAGCTAGAAAGTTCTGTGGATTCCTCTTTGCAATTGGCTCGGAGCCAGCCCAGGGGTGTAGATTGGACCTTGGAAATGTTACTCAAAGACTTGTTTTTCTCATTGGGCCAAGGGCCAAAAAGGCTCACTTAAGCCCTTAGGTATAAAAGAGAGAGAACAAAGGAACTCCATGCTTTTCGCTTCTCGCTTCTCGCATTTCAAGGTGCTGTAGCAGCAAGGAGTTCATCTCTGTGCTATGCTCGGCTTTGTTGTTTTGCATTTTGTATTATTTTCCATCTTTATTAAAACCCTTTTGATTTTTCAAGGCACTTGCGATCAGCCGTCTCGCTCATTTTTATAGCCACATCTCTGCAAGGCTGGCCCTCAGGTGTTTGGGTGAAACCCATAGCAAAATAACTTGATTCAAAATAATTTTTAATTTTGATTTAATTCTGTTGAGGAAAAATATACTTTTAAATGCTCCAGTAGAAAAAAGTTTGACTCCCCAATTTAATTCTTACACTTGTTAATATATTTTGGTTTTATACCCTCAGTTATGTTATTTTTTTATAATTGCCTGTGAGAAACAAGGCTCACTCTTTAAATTTTTAAAAGTTTAATAAGGGATAAAAGGAACAGTAAACAGCACTTGGTGCCTGGCAAATTGCCAGTGGCACATCAGTTACCTATAACAACTTTCTTTATATACTTTTTCATTGCACTGATCAAATGCATATTCATGAAGGTCATACATATTCAAACATTCCCTTGAGTTCTTTGACATGTTCTGCGAATTCTTTAGCTTTGTTAGACCCCGACCCATCGTCGTTCAATAGTGTAGATTTGATTTTTGGGAGTCATGTATGTCATTTCCTCACAATGTGTATGCCATTTCCTGACAATGACAAATGGAAAATTATTGTTAGCCACAGGGTCAGTGGCAGAAGTCCTTTTCACATCCTTTCTTTCAATGTTACTGTGAGAAATGATGCTCACTTTTAAAATTTAAAAGGTTTATTAAACCTTAACAAAATACAAGAGACTGAATAAGAAGAAAGAGCAGAGCTGGGAGTCTATGTGACCAGCAGCCACGTGCTTGTCTACAAAATGGATGTTCTGCTTTTTATTCCCTTGGCCCATCCCAAAGTCTTGTCAGTCAACTTTTTCTCTACCGTCTATTGGTGGAGATCACTTTCTTACAACTTGATTGGAGGTCAGGTGTTGCCATGCTGTGCCTTCTAGTAACGAGCCTGCCCTCCCCCAAATGCCCCGATCAGTGACAACAATATGAAGGGGAAGGGAAAGAAGACTATGCAGAGAACATACAAAAATAACATAACTATACATCTATAAAACTTCTCTTAACATATACATAATATTCATCCCTTAACTGTGAGAGCCAACCATCTCATTACTCATCTATAACATTATCTGTGTGGTTCCTTGTCTTAGGGTGACTATGTATCCCCAAATCGTCTGTTCTGTGTTCTGTACCTTTAAGACTGGTTCTGAGAGTGAGCAGGGAAAGAAGAAGCGCGCAGTTTGTTTTGAGAAACAAACTCACTCCTCTGAATCTGCTCTCGTCCTTGGGACTGTGTGGTTTCTTTTTTTTTCCTTCGTCGGATGCACGGAGGGCAGCCAGAAAGAGTTTTTTTCTCCTTTTGTTAGTCTAGCTAGCTGAGGCAAAGAAGCTTTCCTGGACTGGTTTTTTTTATTATTTTATTTTTCTTTGGGACTGTTTAAATCTGCTCTGGACTGAAAAACCCAGAGGAGCACCGGGATCTTGCACCCGTGGCCCACCGGGCCGGGGCTCGGCATTTTTCAGCACTGAAGGGACTGATAAACAGACTCCTGGCACAGACTCTCAGTTTTGCCATCTCTCTTCGGAGCAGCGAGAGGTTTTATTGTTTCATATTATTATTATTGTTATTATTATTATTCATTCTTTATGCTTGTGGGCATTTTGTTTGTTAAATAAATAAGGCGCTTTTTTTCCACTCTTCTCTGGGGAGTTATTTCCCCGGACCGGCTGGGGGGAGGGGCTGTTTGGATTTGCTTTTCAGAGGAACCCCATTCGGAGATTTCCTCCCAAATTTGCCCTAAACCAGGACATTCCTTCAATGTTATCTAATCATACAGACAGTTTTAGCTATTTCCACAAACTTATCTGAGTTATTCTCACTATCGTCAGTTACAAAAATAAAAGTATTCTGCAAAAGTTGACATTACATAGTCTATTTTAATATTTTGTGAAAGCCTAAACTACAATATATGTTCATCACACTAATACATATATAAGCTACATATGGCCAGGGCATTGGCCACAAAAGCTGACAAATTATGCTATATCAAAACCAGTTAAAAAGTCATTACAAACTGTACTAAATCAAAATTGTTGTGATTAATAATAATTTGCAAAAGCTAATACATAATAGCAAAAGCCAACAACTACATAGTTATTTATAACATTGCCAAAGAATAGAAAAAATCTGCTGTTCATCTGAAAGGATTAATGTTGTTGCTGGGGCCTTGTGACATATTCAACTCTAAGCAAATGGATAATGTGGCAAGAAGTGAGATGAAGTTACATGAAAAAGGATGATGGGGAACACAGAATGATATTGTTTATTTATTTGCTTACAATAACTTTTCTCTCTTCTTACTCTGTGCAGATCTGACATGCAGAAATGGCATCAAGGCAGCAATGGATTGGTCAGAGCTCTGAGGCAGGGACTGCCCCCCCGATGCCAAATTGATTTTTGCCCTTTTGTTTTTATATTTCTTTCATATATATTTGTAGCTCTATTGTTGTATAGTTATACAGTTCCTATCTAGCCCGAGTACTTTTCCCTGCCCTGATAGGCAGAAAAACAAAAGATTCCAGATGCTCCAAGCCGGGGGGTCCAAGGTTAGATTCTCGGGGGAGCCAAGGTTGAAACTAGCTCTCCGAGACACATTTTCATAAACAAAGTTTAGTTTTGTAGTGGTTTCACATTTGCTGAATTCTGTTTGCCAAATTTAGTGTAGTGGTTTGAGTGTCTACTCCCTTTTACCTCTGGGAGATAGGATTGGGAGGAAAAGGTGAAACAGGCCCAACTTAAAATTAAACAGATAGTTTTATTAACACACACTAAAAAAAAAGGAAAAAAAATGAAACTTCTAAACCAACCCTTTCTCCCTCCACAAACTGTTTGTTTTCCCACACAACATGGAGAGAAAACTATGATTTTCAGTCAGTTGCAACCATCTAAACATAATCTTGCATCACCTTGGGAGAGGAGTCTCTCTAGAGTCCCATGGAGACATTTGCCACAAGAAAAAAGTCTGGTGGCTCCCAATGTCACAAATCTGAAACCATCTGGAATTTTGCAGATTGTGCAGTCCCACCCATTAGCAGCCTTTCCCCTGGCTACTCATGGGCCTCAGCATATTTGGGGTACCATTTTAAGAATGCTTCTTCTAGTATAAAACAAGGATTTTCTTCTTCTATCTCTAAAATTGTCTCTATTACAAAAGAAATAGAGACCTCCCTTTACCTCAGGAGCCGAAGGCCTCAACTCACTTTCTCTCTCTAGTCATCTTCATCTCAAAAGCTGAGACCTCCTTATTTTTACCCCAGGAGCAAGGGCTTACTCTGTTCAAAATTCTCAATCAAATCTCAATTATATTGAGACATTAATTTTTAAGAATTAAGGACTTTAGTTAAACTAGATATTGCTGAGGTAAGATAGATAAACTTCCCTCTACTAACAGAAGCCAGATTTAAGGAACTGATAAATCATGAGGCCTGTTTATGTATTCTGACTAATCAATAGACTCCAAGAATACAATACAATCATAAATCAAACAGCCCTGGAAAAACAGGATTCAGTTGTCATGTAACACTAAAAGGTTAAAAAGTCAAAGCAAGGAAGATCCATCTTACTTCACCATTTTGAGATCCCACCCCATAAAAAGGACCACTGACCCATTTCAAAGAACAAACCACACATGCTTAATAGCTTTTTGGCTAATTACCATACGAAGCGGGGAATGGGATGTACCAGAGATATGAATATGCATTTGTGTTTTGGGTATTCAATACTCCTGTACATAAAAAGACCCTGTGATCATCTGTAAATTGCGCGTGTGTATTTGGGAGCTATCCCGCAAGCTGCCCGGCATCGTAATAAACATACACTTTCTAACTTTAAACTGTTAGAGAGTCTTTGTCAGTCATAGTTGGATATCAGTATTAGATCAATATCCATATTTTTAATAAATCAATATCAGTCCACAACTTTTGACTAGAACCGCATTCCCCCAAACAGCATTATGATATTACAAGAAATAGTCCATTTCTCCATGATTTACACCAGAGAAGTCCAGCTAAAAATTTCCACTTCCTCAATCCCTTCTTCCAATCGATCTTAATCAGTTCTTTCGCTGACTTTGTCTCGTGCTGTCTCTCTAAGTTTTAAATCACTCTGTCTTCCATGGAGGAGGGAAGGGTTAATGTCTTTGCCCAGAGTCTGTCTTTCTCTCCAGCTGGCTTCCGGTGTTGATCTTCAAAGCCTCTCTGGTGATGGAGGATGGGGGGAAAGCATGCTGAAGAACGGCTGATAGATGGCCCTCCCCCACCCCTTGGTCAGATCCAAAGCGGACTCAGACTCGCAACTGCTTCCTGGGGCCCAGGGGAAAGATTCTTTCCTCCCCTGGGCCAGCGGCACCGACAGCCAAGGCCAGGGCATGGCCCGCCCAGGCCGGCCCCTCCCCGTCAGCCACTGCGGCCCCTGGAGCGCAGCCAGCACTGCTGAGCTGCAGCCTCCTCTTCTCCCCATCGGCAGCTGAGGGGGAAAGAGCTGGCCCTGCCCACTGCTCCAAAGGGGAACTCAGTGACTGTTTCAGATGACCTGCCTGGGTCTTTGTCATACCATCCTTGCCTTCAGCCTGGAAAACCTCAGTTCTGAGGACATCCGTCTTCCTCTTTATTTGTCAATGACTTTGCATTATAGAATTGTAGAACAGTTTGGGTTGGAGGGGACCTTTGAAGGTCTAGTCCAATTCCCCTGCCATGAGCAGGAACATCTTTCACTAAATCAGGTTGCTCAAAGCCCCATCCAACCTGACCTTGAATGTTTCCAGGGATGGTGCATCCACCACCTCTCTGAGAAACCTCTTCCATCATGCAGAGCCAATGCAGATTTATTTGGGAAAGCTGTCCAAACCATAAAATATCATCATGTTTAAAAGACTCATCGAGCAAGCTCTTGGGCCTTACAAGGTGAATGAAAGCTGGAGGAGGGAGAAGAGAAATCATTCCCATATCAATAATGGACTTGGGGGTGAACTACACCATTCACTAAATAGCATCAAATTAAGCACGTTTTGTATAGAAAAAAGTACCTCAAAATTTAGAGGTAAGGCACCATTATAAATTAGTATAAACAGAATAAATAGTATTTTGAAACTACCTAAAATTAATTTGAAAATATGAAGTCCTTGCCCCCACTGCTGTCTTGGAAAAGAGTGAATTTAAGTAAAACAATTGCGGTTAAATTAAACATTCCTTTAATCTAGAATAAATATTTTTAATTTTAAGAGAAAATTTATAAAAAACCCTTTGCTTATGACTTGAACAAGCTGTTTTTCTTTCAAATTTTGCAGGGGATAGAAAATAAGGGATAACCTTTCAACTCAGTTTATGGGACAGCAGATGGTTGGTGGGAAGGATGTTGGGTGCTCTGGGTATGATGGGCACTGGGATGGCTCTGCTCTGCACCAGCATCTGTGGAAAAGGTGCTTTGCTGCCCTGTTCTCTCTTTTGGTTTAAATATGGCTTTTTCTGGGGTACAAGATGGGGTACATCATACTTGGAGGGTTCATCCAGGTTTGGCATTTAAAAAGAGGTGGCTGAGGTTCCCTGCAACAATGAGATTTTCATTGAAAACTGGAGTGGTTTTGACTGTGGCAAGCTAGTTGTTAATTTTCTCTCTTCTCAATGTTATTTAGGTCTCTTCAGAGTTTTGTTTTGGATATGGGAAAACACAAACTTCATTTGCGGATGACTGTCATGCTGTGAAAAGCCAGTCATCACCATTTTTTATAAAGATTTGTTTTAATGATTTGCATTCAATTAGGTGAATAACTCTTGGGTTTGGTTTTCTCTGACCCGAGCTTCAGGTGGTTCTGGTGGTGGTTCGAGAGAGTCTTTTTTGCCCTCTGAAGGCTCTGAGCCAGGCGCAAGAATGAAACGGAGTCTTCGAGGTCTTGTTTTTTCCAGGTTTCTCACGTGTTTATTATTTCTTATCTTACAATTTTCTCTGTGCCCGGCCGAGGTCTTCACAGCAGCTTGGACACAGGGCAACTCCCCCCGTGATGGGAGGTCGCTACCTTCTTATACAGATAATTACATGTCTATTATTTACAATTTTGTGCCAATGCCTACTACCTATACTAGAAGGGTCATTTCTACTTTGACCCAATCCCCTTAAACTACTTTGTGCCATCATCACATCAGAAGATGGAGGCCAAGGGAGAAGGAGAAGAACCTAGGGCACCGCCCTAAATCCTCCATCTTGTCCCCCATTCACCTCCATTCTAAGAATCCCAAAACTACAAAATTTTCCACCCGGTGATAAACTACACTACTGTCTGTCACACCTTTGTGACTTGTAATTCCTCTCTGTCTTGGAAGTTTTTCTCATGGACTGAAATCAAAGCCAGTGTCTTCCTGGGCTCTGTGCCAGGGTCTCAAACCCCCCTGGACAGACCCCAGACCCCCCTGTCCAGGATTCAAACTCCCTTCCTCGGGTCCCAGGGTGTAATAGATGTGATTATAAATTCATGCAATTAAAACATAGAAGGAAGTTATAGCAGATGATAGAATGTATATTTTCTATAACCCTGTGAGTATAAAAAGTAACCTTGATTCCCGGACTGGGAGGGGCGTTCACCAAATACCAGGACATGCTTTGTATACAAACTAACATCTCGATTTACACCAGAAAGGAGGGTGGCTTGCCAGGATGTAGCTCCTTGAGCTAATCAGTTCTTGGGCACCCAGACCATCAACCCACCATCAACCCACCATCAACCCATCGACACCCATTTCGAGGGTGGACCCTGCATTTGACGACATCATCATCCCAAAGGAGGATTCCTGGAAGGTCCTTTCAGACTCGGCCCAGCACCAGGAAATCTGTTCAGGGTTCATCATCAAGTGAAAAGACTGGGTTTGAATTTGAAAAACACAATACCTCTGCTGCCGGGAGGCACAAAATACAGTATAAGAACTCAGACTCAAACCCCAGAAAATCGTGGAACAGTGCGAGATAGCAACCCTGCTGTCGGTCGGCTGTTTCACCCAACATTCGAATGTTGTTCCCTGTGGCTGTCCCAGATAGATTTAAAATGGAAAAATAAAACTTATTATTTTTCTGTCCGATTGGCTAGTTGATCATTTATAACACAGGGCATCCAAAGGAATGCCCTGGACTCCGACAAATAACAATTGGAAAAGTAATTCTGGGCACTTTGTCATGCAAATGGCTTCAGCTTTTCCTCTGCTGTTGCAAATATGAGGACTGGGGTCTGCTTGGCCCAAGGGAGTCAGTCACCTGTGTGCCAGCCTGCAGTGCTGTCCACCCTGCTTTGCCCCTGGAAGCTTGTAGAGCCACTGACAGATTCAAGGCTTTGAATTAAGTGTTTTTCCCACTGATTTTTGTTTCACTGAAGTCCTTTATCTCATCCTACAAGAAAAACAGAGAGGGGCTTTTTACAAGGGCATAAAGTGATAGGACAAGGGGGAATGGCTTCAAACTGACAGAGGGCAGGTTTGGATTAGATACTGGGAAGAAATTCTTTACTTTGAAAGTAGTGAGGCACTGGTACAGGTTGCCTAGAGAAGCTGTAAATTCCCCATCCCTGGAAGTGTTCAAGGCCAAGTTGGATGCGGCTTTGAGCAACCTGGTCTAGTGGAAGGTGTCCCTGCCCATGGAAGAGGGGCTGGAACTAGATGACCTTGAAGGTTCCTTCCAACCCAAACCATCCTAGGATTCTCTGATCTTATCTTGCTGCAAGTCCAAAGATGGTTCTGTGGGGAGAAGAGGGGACAGAGAAATTACATTCAGCTGGAAAAAAATCAAGAACCCTGCAGCTCCATTTCATCCATTAAAAAGTGTGTGTGTGGGTTAAACTTTAAACAATTAAAATATTATTTATTAAAAGAAAAGAAATATTTGGAATCAACTAGATTTTGCATATCTAACAAAAATTTCTCAAAGTTACAAATTCAAAGAAAGGCTTCTGGTTTAGACTGAAGCCTGAAAAACAAAACACCTGCCTAGGTCTGCACCCTGTGTTCCCAGAGAGTTTCTCTCTTTCCTAAGCACTAAGGTGAGCAGGCACTCACTGCCATTTGGCTGTTCCTTGGTGCCATGTGGCAGTCAGCATCACTGAATTGCACTCTGTGACCATGCATCATATGTAGGGGTCTCCAAAAGCCAGCTATTAGAGTAAATTCCTGGGGATAAGTGGAACTGAAAAATAAACAGGCTAATCCATGTACACACATGGTGAGCAAAGCTGGTCTCTTAAAGGTTTACATAGTGCAAGGCAGTTGGGTGAATTTTGATTGTTGCAGTTCATCAAGCGATGGTCTGGCATCATGGCCTAGCTTCTGCTGTGGCTCAATGCTCTCAGGAAGATCAGGTCCATGGTGCTTTTTGTAGCCAAACAGGTATCAAGGAGGGCTTTGCTACTGGGATGGTGCTATAAATGAGCCCAGTAAGGTGGTTCTGGGACAGTGCTGGTGCGAGAGGGGACAGCTAATCCGAACTGTGCCTCACTCGGAGATAACTGTATTTTTTCCTATGTGACCATGGACAGGTCATGAGGAAGTGGAATGGAAAACCCACCTCTGCCCTAGCAGCACACGTACATGAGTTGAAAGGAAGGACAACCCCCACAGAAAATTCTTCAAGGATAAATGCCACTCCAGTTTCCAGTGGGCAAGTCCTCAGACAGAATAGCAGGGCTGATGTTGCTTGCAAGTCTCTGGAAAGGACGTCCAGGTCATATGTGCAAAAAGAGAGCAATGAGTACTATGACCAGGACTAAAGGCCTCTGGCCAGGTGGAGGAAATGGACAATCAGATCTATTGGACTCTGTGGATCCAATGGCCTGGCACATCAGACTCACAAGAGTATAAGGCTTTAGTTGACACCAGTGCACAATGTACCCTGATGCCATCGAGATATGTAGGGACAGAATCCATCTCTATTTCTGGGGTGACAGGGAGACCCCAACAGCTGACTGTACTGGAAGCTGAAGTGAGCCTGACTGGGAACGAATAGCAAAAACACCCCATTGTGACTTGCCCAGAGGCCCTGTGCATCCTTAGTGTAGATTACCTCAGGAGAAGATATTTCAAGGGCCCAAAAAGACATCATTGGCCTTTTTGGATAGCTGCTTTGGAGACAGGAAATTAGCTGAATACCTTTCCTGGTCTCTCAGAGGACCCTTCTGCTGTGGGACTGCTGAGGGTCAAAGAAACACAGGTACTGATTTTTATCACTGATGCCGTTTTGGTTTTTACCTTTTTTCTTTTATATATTCTCTGTATTCTTTACACATATTTGTAGCTTTGTAGCTTATTATTGTAGCTTAGCTTCAGTATTTTCCTAGGCAGAAAGACAAAAATTCCAGGACTCCTGTGCTATCTTGGTTCTCCTTAGAAACCAAGGTTGAAACCAGCTTTTTGAGATATTTTTGTAAACAGGGCCCGGTCCCCACTGAAGGGGGGAGAATTTAGAAGGTACTAGAACTAGGCAGATTACTTTACTGGGCATGCTGCTAGCTGGGGAACTCTTGTAAGATATGCTAATTTGCAGAATCTATAAAAATTGTACACGTGTCACGCAGGGTGTGCATCTTTGGCATTTTCCACCTAATGAACTGTGCACCTGAGGATCCTGGTATAAAGGTACCCTTTTTTATCACCCTAACTGTGTCTGGTTCATATTTTTAAGACTAGAGAAAAAGGCATCACCATATAGTAGCAGGGCATCTCCCCCGCCACAGGAGAGCTTATCTGTTGCATGTTAGCTGGAGAAATAATTCAGGGCATCTCGCCCTTCACAAGAGCTTGCTACTTGGTGAAATAACTCACTAAAGACTGCTTGTCTCATAGTGAGTTACTCAGGCACCATGGAAGTGACACTTCTAGCTGACAATAAACATCTTGCTGTGAAAGTGAGATGTGTAAAGATAGGCTGGAATTTCTGAATGACAGACACTCCACTTTACAAACTGTAAAAGCTACACCAAACTTTCACATATCAGAAATCTTCTGCACATTCCCTGGAAACTTGTGGAGCTTTCTCCCCAGTGTTTTGGGATGCCAGACTTTGTGATTACTCTCTTGAGGGTTGGGTGAAAGGACTGTGTACACTATCATCAATTCAGTGGCAAGTTACATTGACTCCTAATCTATACTATTTCTTTGCTAGCTTTATATAGGTACCTTAATGTCATGCACTGTTTTTATGTAATCTACTAGTATTTCTTTCTGATTTATACTGTGTAGTAACTCTGTTTAAGGCCTTTTATCTGTTACCTCCTGTTCAATGAACATCTCATTTTATAATAGACCTGATCTGCCATTCTTAGAACTTGTGAGCCAGAGCAGTTTAAGTGCAGGCCACCTAATTCAAGCTGTTGCCAAAAATCTTAGCCTAAGGCAGGGCTTGTCTGAAACTCCCACTCTATCCATAAGATTATTGTCATAGTTGAAAGGCAGGATGGCAAACGATTTAGAGAAACAGACCAAAGGCTTAGCAGATTACCTATGGAGGCACAGTGGTCATATAGAAACTGACAACTCTTGGCCACTAGATAACTGGTTTGAGAAGGGAGAAATACAAGAGAAAATAAACAAGAAGTGGGGCTCTCTAAAAGATAGAAAAGGAAAAGGTATTATTTGTCATGCACTTGCATTATGTTTAAAATCTGCTTGGCAATGGAGGGAACAAATGATAAAAGAAAATGGTAATTTGAGAAATGAAATAAAGGGGAGAAAACTTGCAGAATTTTCTCTACAATACCAAAATGACAAATTGAAACAAAAGCTAAAAGAATCCAAGGAAAAAACCAAAAACCTTGAAAGAAATATTAGAATTGACATTATTTAAAAAACCCCAAATATTTGGATGCTAGAAAAAAATTCAAAAATTGATAACATTACCCAAGGATTGGGATGGTGATATTTGGGAAATCTCTGATTAAATTGGTGATGAAAGTGTTGAATGGGATGTGATGAAAGATCAGAACTCCCACCTTTTAAAGGTGAAGAAATTCCAGAATTTAAAATGAAACCCATAATGAAGACTAAACTTTCAAAAGGACCTCGAGGAGGTCAGAGGAGGAATACGGTCAAAACTACTCCTTGGGAACCCTGTAATTGGCAAACCTTCAAGAAAAATATGGACAAAGAGCAGGGGACACAGAAACTGAATATCTGTGGAGAGTTTGTCTCACTGGGGGAGATTGAATATTATTGGATGGGACAGACAGTTTTGTGTTCTGAGGTGCAGGTGTTCTTTTGCACCTTGGACCAGACCCTCCAGATGAACTCCATTCAATAACTGGCAGAATTGCATATTGGGCAGGAGGAATAAATATTATGGAAAGAGGGGTACCTGCCTCAATCCCTATGCAGTCAGTTAATGACATCTCTGCTGCTGTTACAAAAGTTGCCTGTCTGCAGGCAATGCACAGATGTGCAGACAGAGATATTCCAATCTCTGTAGAGATGGATCTTGGTAAGCTGACCTCTGATAAGAGGAGCTCCAACTATACTAAAAGGTTATTTGGTGGGGAGATGACACAAAATCAAGAGAGGTAATGCATGATGAAGCTTTACATGATCCACAAGTCCAGAGGAGACTGATTCCTACATGGGTGGATCTCTTGCATGATATAGTAAACTATGGGAGACAAATAGGCTGGGAAACCCAGGAAAAGAATCCAAGTACTGAAATAAGGAAACCCCTTGAGAGACGTGTGAGAACTTTTAAGCATAACCCATCTGAGAGAAAAGAAAAACTTAGCCAACCTAACCCTCTGAGAGCAGAGAAATTATTTATGGAGACTGTCTTTGGCTTTGGGAATGCCCAAAGCTGCCTTAAGAAAACAACCTAAAAATGTAATAGTAGAGTTAATCGAAGCTGTGGAGAGCAGGAGGGGAAAAATGGCAAATTTAAACCCAAGCGCTGCACAGGAAAAAAGATCATTCCCAATCCTTTTACAACACAGCAGGAAAGAAACCCTTAAGCTCTGAAAGACCTTTGGGCCAGCTCCCTCAGAGCACTCCTGCATGTCAAATGGATTTCTGATAAGAATGGCCCTTATGTTTATTTGGCTGTAGGAACAAGGAGACAACCTTTGAAATTTTTAATTGATACTGGAGCCCAAATCTCTAATTACTCCTACAGAAGCCAAGAAACTGAATTTAAATTTTAAAAGTAAAAAGGTTTGTTTAACCAGCTTTAATGGACAAAGTACTGTCAGTTACACTGCCAAAGTCTGTTTATGGTTACCTGGGGAAAGGCGAATGACTTCACATACATTTGCAATTGGAGATCATGAAGAAAACATTTTAGGATATGACATCCTTCAAGAGAAAATTTGGCAATTACCAAATGGGGATATTCAGTCCTTTGGACCCACAAAAAGCCCCCACAGTAATCTTTTCGGGAAGGATAAGAAAAACAATCTCTTAAAAATGTCTCCGGTACTGCCTGCTTCTCTTGTAACTAATAACAGACAATACCCTATACCCTGTCTTGGGGTGATTTTATGATGGTACTTTATTCCCTGATCATCTGTTTTATGCCCAGAAATGTCTGCAATATCTTTAAAATGAACCAGGGTTTGGGGCTGGAGCCTGGGAGCCCCAGGCACAGGCTCTCTTCAATCTCTCTCTCCTGCGTGGTCGACGGTTACACGGATTGTTACTTCATTGCATTTGCTGGATTCATTTTCGCCAACTTAGACAAGAAGCTTCTAGATTTTTTTCGGTTTTTTTCCCTCCCCCTGGCCTAGAGGCTTTTCACCAGCTAACCCTTTCAGCAGCTTTTTAGGTTTTTTCGGTCTGGCTAGGGGAGCCTGTAGGGTGGCCCTGGTTGGTCCAGACCCCGGGAAAGACCAAGCCAGCAAAAGAAGGAACATCAAAATCCAACAGTTTCGCCTGCTGTGAGGAAGAAAACCAATGCCAGAAGATCAACAGGTTTCCCATCTGCTCTGCTCCGGGCTGCTGTGTGTGAACTCCTCTTCCCCTTCCTGGAGACAAAAGGGACCAGTTGCCATTTTGTTTTCTGGGCCATGTGCTTAGCCTGTATATTTTTCTACCCCAGGCATTTTTTGAGTTTCTTTTTGTTCTGCTGTGGGTGGGTGTGTGGGGGTGTGTGTATGGGTGGAGGGTGAGTTTCTGGGTGTTCATATCTAACATTTATTCAATCCTTTTCTGTACCTTGCAGGCACCCCCCCCTTTTTTATTTTGTTAACAAACAGTTGTCTTTTGTTATAGATGAGTAATGTGATGGTTGGCTCTCACAGTTAAGGGATGAATATTATGTGTATGTTAAGAGACATTTTGTAGATGTATAGTTATGTTTTTGTATTATGTCCTCCCATAGTCGTCTTTCCCCTCCCCCTTGTATTGTTATCACAGGATGGCCATGGTAGTCAGGACATTTGGAGAGGCACGGCATAACAACACGTAACCTCCAATCAAGATGTAAAAAAGTGATCTCCACCAATGGACGGCAAAGAAGGAGGTGAGTAACAAGACTTTGGGTGGGGCTAGAGGTATAAAAGGCAGAGCATGCATTTTTTAGACAAGCACATGGCAGTTTAGTCTTATGCTCCCAGTGCTGCTCTGTCTCTTTATTCAGTCTTTTGTGGTATTTTGTTAAGGTTGTCCTGGTTTGGGGCAAATTTGGGAGAAAACCTTCGAATGGTGTTCCTCTGGAAAGCAAATCCAAACAGCCCCTCCCCCCAGCCAGTCTGGGAAAAGAACTGCCTCAGAGAAAAGTGGAAAAAACTATTTATTTAACAAACAAAACGCCCACAAGCATAAAGAATTAATAATAATAATAATAATATGAAACAATAAAACCTCTCGCCGCTCCGAAGAGAGATGGCAAAACTGAGAGTCCGTGACAGGAGTTAGCTCAGCTCCCTCAGTCTGTTTATCAGTCCCAGTCCCTTCGGTGCTGGAAAATGCCGAGTCCCGGCCCGGTGGGCCATGGGTGCAAGATCCCGGTGCTCCTCTGGGTTTTTTCAGTCCAGAGCAGGTTTAAACAGTCCCAAAAAAAAAGGGAAAAAACAGTCCAGGAAAGCTTCTTTGCCTCAGCTAGCTAGACTAACAAAAGGAAAGAAACTCTCTCCCTGGCTGCCGTCCATGCATCCGACGAAAAACACACAGACCCAAGGACGAGAAAAGATCCCGAGGAGTGAACACTGTTTTTCAAAACAAACTGCGCTCTTCTTCTTTCCCTGCTCACTCTCCGAACCAGTCTTAAAGGTACAGAACACAGAACAGACGATGTGGGGATACAGGTATCATAGTCACCCTAGGACAGGTTTAATAAACCTCTGAAATTTTAAAAGTGAGCGTAATTTTGAAGCACCGGCAAGAGACTCTCCAAATAGTTAAAGTTAGAAAGTGGCATGTTTATTCAACGCTGGGCACACAGGGAGTAACCTCCCAAAGACCTGTGCAAAAATCACAGAGCTCCAGCTCTCTATCTACAAAAATCTTACATATTCATATAATCACCCAGTAACGTCTATACATATGCATTACCTGACCCTGCCTACCCCCGCTTCGTATTAAAATGAGTTCAAAGTCCTTTCATGCTCGCACAGTCCTTCACTCAAAATGGGTCAGTGGGTTTTGAAATGGGTCAGTGGTCTCTTGGGATGAAGTCAGGAGTGTCTTCCTCAGAGTAAACTTTTCACCTTTGTCTTGTTGGCAGGCTTTCTGGTCCCTTGGCCATAGTCCAAGTCCCCCAGCCTGGTTCTGGCTGGTTTTGGGGCCCAGGTGCAGTCATGGTTTCTTCATCTTTACAATGCCCTGTCCTCCTTATCCTGCCTCCCCAAATACAACAAAGTCAAGCAAATGATATATTGTCTTAGCTCTACTAGCTCCATCTGCTAATGATTAACCCTTCTACATTGCTTCTACTCTTCTTACTAAATTCCTAATTAATATATATTGCTTCTATCCTTCTAGCTAAACTCTTAACCCTTTTAGTTCTTTAAACCCTTGATTCAGTTTCTCACCCCTTTTTCTACAAGGTTAGTAAATTCTTTTACTAATACACAGATTCTTCTTCGTCTAACCAAGTCATACGGTAAGTATCTCTCAGGACTGTACCTTATGCTCTTGATAATTAAGTCAAGGCTGCCACTCGTCGTAGCGTCTTTCAATTCCAGATGAGTGTTGCAATAGACAAAATTAAGCTTACGCCAACTAAAATAAGCAAAACAATAATTGGGTGAACCAAGGCATTAAGTATACCAGTTGCTTTCGGTGACCATCCAAAAAGTACATCCCTCCAGTGATGACTTGTATCTTGCTTTATTCTTTGCAAAACCCTGCTAACTTCTTTTGTGTCACAATGAACAATGATTAAAACCTTTTCTCCATTCTCTTTAATTTCCTTTAAAATCTCACCCAGATCTTGATGTTTCAATAACTGTTTTACCAATGTACGTTTCATGCCAATGAGTGTAGGTGATAAATGGTGATACGTTGTATAGTTGGCTTTTATCAACTGGTGGGATACAACTGGTACCGAATATGTAAAATCAAATCCAACAATGTTCTTATTTCTGCCAAATCACTGGTTGCAGTGGCTAGTTTGTTCATTAATATTTCCGAATCAATTACATTCATAACCCCTAATCCTGTGCCTACTATTTCCATCAAATCTCTTTGTATCCTGTTTTTAAAGTGAGCCTGCTTCCGCAACCATGTTGCCCAACCTTCAAAGGATGTTTTTAGAAAAGGAGAGCAAGCTGGCTGAATCTTTGAAATATTGATCTGCATCAAGAGTTTGACATGCTTGAGGGACCATTCTGGGTTAAACAACAACTGTTGCTGTCCCATGTTTCTTATCACATATGGCCCAATTTCATAAATCTTTGGTTCAATTTTAGGTGGTGGAGTTGGAGTCTGGGCTTCTGTTCTAAAGGGAAATTCAAATACACTGCTATCATACCAACCACAACTTACTTGAACAGACTGTTCCAACACAAACTCATACCAACACCATTCGCTCGTAACACCACATGTTTTTTACCTTATTTCCCATATGGGTAGACAGCACCTCAATTTTGGCTTGTTTGGGTTGTTTAGGGAAGGTTCCGTTTATTACTCGACATCCTACTCTAATTACTTCCCCTACATTCCCTTGAAGTGCCCAATTGCGACCTCTTGTCCATTCATACCGATAGTATGTCTGATTATTATGCATGACTTTTCTCTATTTGCAAAGGGGAGGACTATACGTCTTGGTACTCAGTGAGAATAATGTATGAATATGGCCACTCTGCAGCATTTTGGCCTCTTACTCTTTGAAACATAATAATTATAAATACAAGCCAAGCTAACATTTTTACCCATAATTTGCTCATTTTTCCCTAGTCAACTTCAATTTTAATTCATTGTCACGCAGTGTTGCTTTCCAAGGGCCTTCTGGAGCCTTTTTTACTCGTGTATGGTGAATCCAGGCGTTTTGCTCTTTGATCTTGATTGCAGTAAAGGTGGTGAGGAACACCTGGAATGGTCCTTCCCACTGTGGTTCTAAGGTTTTCTCTGCAAAAAACTTAAGATACACATAATCTCCAGATTGTATGTAATGTACCAGCCCATCTAAATTCTCCGCTTCGAGCCCTAGTCACATGTTTCTCAATTTCTCTGAGTTGTTTGTTTAGGGCCACCATGTATCTGTGTAGGGTTTCTTCCCCTACTTGGGTTGGTGTTGTTCCCTCTTGCACCCCATATGGTCTTCCATAAAATCTCTCAAAATGACTTAATTTTTCTTTTGTCCTTGGTTTAGTCCGAATCGGCAGTAATGCTAATGAAAGAGCCTGGGGCCAAGGCAGTTTTGCTTCGTGCCCTAGCCTTATAATTTGTTGTTTGATCAAATGATTCATTTTCACCACTTGGCCGCTTGACTGAGGGTGATATGGGGTGTGTAGTTCCCAATCTATGCCCAACTGGTGGCTAATTTGCTGCACAATTTTTGAAATAAAGTGTGGCCCTCTAACTGAAGACATTGTGTCTGGGACTCCAAAGCGTGGTGCTATTTCTTGTAACAATGTTTTGGTTACTTCTCGCGCCTTGGCAGTTCTGGTAGGGAAAGCTTCTGGCCACCCTGAAAAGGTATCTGTTAACATCAATAAGTATCAGTATCCCCCTTTCCTGGGAAGTTCTGAAAAATCAATTTGTCACTGTTGCCCAGGCCCATAGCCTTTTCCAATTTGTCCAAGTTTTGGTTTGGGGATATTTTTGGGATTAGTTTGGAGACAAAGGCCACATTGTCAGGTCACTTGAATGACTGTATTCTGTAAATTTCTGACCATAATTCTGTCCCTTAAATAATTGTACAAAGTGTCTAGTTCCCAGTGTGTTTTCTGATGTTCCTCTTTTACTAGTGACCATAACAAATGGGAGGGAATGACAAGCTTTCCTTTCCCTTCCTCTGTAACAGCCCACCCTTCCTGGTTATAACTCCCTTTCTCACTCTCAATAAGCCTCTTGCTTTTTTTTGTATACTTTGGCTTACCTTCTAAAGAAATTTGTCCATCTGGAATTAAGGCTGCCTCAATGGCTCACCTTTGGCAGCTTCTTTTGCCTCTCTGTCGGCCAGTTCATTCCCTTCTTCCAATTCAGAGCTCACTTTCTGGTGTGCCTTGATATGCTCTAACAGTTTTATTATTTCCTGTGCATGTTTAATGCTTTTCCCTTGTGAATTCAACAGTCCTCTTTCTCTCCAAATAGCTCCATGTGCATGCACCACCCCAAATGCATACCTTAAGTCTCATTAACCCTTCTACATTGCTTCTACTCTTCTTACTAAATTCCTAATTAATATATATTGCTTCTATCCTTCTAGCTAAACTCTTAACCCTTTTAGTTCTTTAAACCCTTGATTCAGTTTCTCACGTTTTTTTTTTCACTTTCACACGCTAATAACAATGTCTTTCTTCAGCAGAAGAAAAGGGAATTATTGAAGCCCTTTCCCCTTTAGAAAAATTGCTCATTCCAAAATATTTTCTCCAGAAATTTGTCTCCAAAACCAGAACAACCCCCTGCAGCCAAACAAGGATTAAATGAATTTAAAATTTAGAAGACAGAGGCATTGTATTTAGGATACATTCCACTTACAATTCTCCTGTTTGACCAGTGAAAAAAGCAGACAGGAGCTGGCTGTCAGAGACTGAAATGGTTCATGGTTGTTATGAAGAAGTTTTGCCCATTATAGCAAAAAATGTATAAAGCTACAACCATAGAAGCCCAACCTCCCCTTTGAAGATGCCTCACGGCAACTTTGGATTGTGAGCAAAGTCACCTAGATAAGATAAAGATGTTTAATCATCTCAGGTCTAGTGTGAAGTAAACAAGGATGAGGGAAAAGAATGCATCCACAAAAGAAAGCCAAACACAGCAGAAAATCATCCCTGGTTGCATTTGAGGTGCAGGAGACCACAGCCCACAGAAGCCAGGTTTACACAGACTCCCCCTCAACTGCAGGGGGAGAAGGAGGTTTTGGGTATGTGCCGTAACTCTGGTCAGAGGCAGTGAACACCCATCCTCCCTTACACAAACTGGTCCAGCTGTGAAACCCCCAACCCCACAGGCCACATCCACAGGCCATTCACGTGGGAGGCAGCTGAGGGGGTGTCATAATCCATTAAAGACCTCCCCAAAGTGCTCCCCAGACTCATTCCTGAGGCCTTGCACCACAGCATTGCACGTGACACAGTGATGCAATAGACCCAGAGTCTGCTGCAAAAGACTGTGTTAAACTGCCCACCTTTTGCTCTAATTAGGAACAGTGGTAGAAACGACACAAGACTCTCCAGCTTGTTAGTAAGTGAGAGCAATTTTTACTCTTCGAAATCCTCTTTTCTTTTATAGACAGTTCCGAGAGAATAAAGTTTCATTGGGCAGCAAACCAACACATCACCATCATTGGACAGTTAGGAACAACACCCCTCAATCGTTTCTTGCAAGTAAACAACAGGGAGACAAACAACACCTGCTGTAATAGATGTGATTATAAATTCGTGCAATTAAAACATAGAAGGAAGTTATAGCAGATGATAGAATGTATATTTTCTATAACCCTGTGAGTATAAAAAGTAACCTTGATTCCCGGACTGGGAGGGGCGTTCACCAAATACCAAGACATGCTTTGTATACAATCTAACATCTCAATTTACACCAGAAAGGAGGGTGGCTTGCCAGGATGTAGCTCCTTGAGCTAATCAGATCTTGGGCACCCGGACCATCAACCCACCATCAACCCACCATCAACGCACCATCAACACATCGACACCCATTTCGAGGGTGGACCCTGCATTTGACGACATCATCATCCCAAAGGAGGATTCCTGGAAGGTCCTTTCAGACTCGGCCCAGCACCAGGAAATCTGTTCAGGGTTCATCATCAAGTGAAAAGACTGGGTTTGAATTTGAAAAACACAATACCTCTGCTGCCGGGAGGCACAAAATACAGTATAAGAACTCAGACTCAAACCCCAGCAAATCGTGGAACAGTGCGAGATAGCAACCCTGCTGTCAGTCGGCTGTTTCACCCA
>JANPWX010017597.1:8417-30045 GCA_024734555.1 Trochalopteron elliotii
GTGGCTCTGACCAGAGCTTGCTGCTTTTGTGTCTACAAGGCGCCTTTTGTCACTAACTCGTTTTGCTGTTTTAGATGGGAAATGTTCGGCAATCAGTTTATTGATTTTTCTGTTACCTTCATAGTGTTACATCAGTTGGATCCGATCTTCTTCCACTAGCATCCAGCACTTTTTGTGGGCTCCTCTGTTCAGTGCCTCCTTAGGGGGAGAGGCTGCAATTCACTCAGCATTTCGAATCGCTGGATGTACCAACCTCTTATGCTGCCCAAGGCCGATTTTCGAATGGAATCCCTTCAGACATGTCTCACAGGTCCATTTGCCCAGTGGTGGTTCCTCAATTTTTCCAACACACTTAGGGTAGTGGCAGGCAATGCTGTGGAATTTCGCATTCTCTCTGCCACATTTTGCACATCTGAATCTGATCTTTCTGATTCCATGTGCTCCCAGTAGATGATCTATAAGGCCCAGCACTCTATTCATTCCAACATCACATCAAGGACATGGTGGATTCTTGTCTGGAACTGTAACTATGGGTAGATCTTGCAGGTTTGTGGTGCTCAGCAGTGTCACAGTGATGTCATTCTCTGGATTCTTGTCCTCATGTTTGCATTCAGCGTCAGGGTTGGAAGGGGAAGACAGTGGTAGGTCCTTGTAGACCTCAGGGTATCTGGCCAAACCCTACCATGTCATACATTGGTCAAGCCTTTCGTAAACTTCCCAGGTGGAGTTAAAAAACTCCAGCTTCACAATCTCATCCTTCCCACCCCCCAGGTCTAAGGCTATGGGCACAGACTTTGGTGTTGGAACATCCAGCCAATCTGCAGGACTGGTTTGGGTCACCGTGGACACATGGAGCAGCCTTAGTGCTTGCACCATGATGTCCAATTTAGGTTAAGAACAAATAGGTATGAGGAAAGTCATAGTTGATGGTAGACCCTCAACTGTTGGAGTCCAGGGCATGGGGAAAATCTCGTTCCGTAAAGCCATTTATTCATGGTGCAGTAACACAGAATCAGCTCGAGCTGCTGCATCTGAACAGGACCCCGCACAAAAGGACCCCTGGGCTCATGTCATTTTACTCACCATTTTCTCTTTTTTATTCACATTTCCCATCCTTTTCCCCTCAATGTTTGGTTTCCAACCATTTTTTCCTCTCACACTTCCCACCTTTCTGTCCCTACACATTTCCCATTATTTTTGGTCTCATATTTCCAGCCTTTTTGCCCCATATGTTTGTCACAATTTTTCCTCTCATTTCCTGTCGTCTTTCCCTCATGTGTCCTACCCTTTTCTCCCTTCTCATTTCCTGCCATTTTGTCTTCTCACATTTCCTGCCATTTTCTTCCCGTCACACTTCCTGCCTTTCCCCTCATATTTGCCATCATTTTTCCCCTCACATTTCCCACCTTTCCCCCCTTTCTTTTGTAGCCTTTTTTCCTATAATTTCCCATCTTTTTGCTCATGTTTTCTGTCCTCTTTTGCCTTGCATTTCACACCCTTTCTCCTCTCATGTTTCCCACCCCTTTCTCCCCTCATGTTCCCCACAATTTGGTCCCCTCATGTTTCCCAGTGCTTTTCCCTCTCACATTCCCTGCTCTTTTCTCCCCTCACATTCCCTGCAGTTTTGTTCCCTCGTGTTTCCTGGCCTTTTGTCCCTTCACATTTCCCACCTCTTCCTCCTCCCGTTTCCTGCCCACAACTCCCGCTTTTCCTCCCAAGTTGCTCTGCTAGCTTTAACATAATTGCTTCCATATTGCTTCAAAAATGCTACACTATACTCATAGCTAGAGCTACCTGTGTTGTGCAGTCATTAACATTTCTGTAATTGATTTAAATAGAGTATTTAATTCAAAACCTAATAAATATCTAACTAATGTGTATAATATATTCACAACGTAGATAAATTAGATACATGAGAAAGAATATATAATTTATTATTTACTAATATAATAATTATATATAATACATTATTTATATATATTATTTTAATATATATAATTAATAATTTTTAAAAGTGATATAAATTACATATATAAAGTAATTAACTTTCTAGAAGTATAGTTGATTCTAAAAGGACTGTGGCTGGGGCTTGGATCCAGCCACACCGAATCATCTCGGAGGATTTTAGACAGCCAGATCCTCGCACCCAGGATCCTCGCACTATTTTGGATTCTGTGGTGGAAGCAGAGCCCACGTGAGCCCCTGTGGGCTGCACTGAAGGGACCATTGCAAGGCCCAGGAAGAGGAGCAGATGCACCAGGGGGATGTGGCTGTGGGCAGGGATGCAGCCCACCACAGCTTCTCTTACCTTTTTCCTGGCAGATGAACTTGATGTGGGTGTAGAGACCATCCAGAGCCATAAAGCAGCCTTTTCTGTCTTGAATGGCTTGAAAAGATGTCCCAGCAGCTTTCCCAGGACCGGGATCTGGATCTCTCCACAGGCTGCACATCTGTCCTCATTTAGACCAGCCTGAGGGAGGCAGGCAGAAGAACTGAAGGGCTGAGGGTGGGCAGCTGAGACATCTGGCAGGAGCCAGGAGGGGACTGGCCACAAGCCCTTTTTCTCCTCATGTTTCCTTCTCTTTTCTCCCCTCATGTTTCCTACCCTTTTCTCCCTCACATTTCCTGCCCTGTTCTCCCCTCACATTCCCCACCTTTTTTTCACCTCACATTTCCTGCACTTTTCCCCTTCATGTTTCCCACCTTTTTTCTCCCCTCACGTTTCCCGCCCTTTTCTCCCCTCACGTTTCCCGCCCTTTTCTCCCCTCACATTTCCCACCCTTTTCTCCCCTCACATTTCCCACCCTTCCCTTCTTCTAGACCACCTCATGCCATGCTCAGGGGCTGTGGGGAATGGCTCCCTACCAGTCAGGGCAATGGTGGAGTCAGCAGTCATGGAAATGCTGGGTGTATGAAGCACCTTAGAAAGCCAGGGCATCCTTTCCACACCTGATGATTCAGCAGGTGTTTCAGTTTGTGGCCCTGGCAAGACTTATGTGAAGGTTTCTCTCTCTGCTCAGTGGCGCCAGCACCACAGCCCATGCAGGGAGAATCCTGATCTTTGCTGCTTCCTTAGAGACTTCAGGATCAAAGTGGTCTGAGCTGCCAGGCAACAGATGGAGGGATCCATCTCTCTTGCTTGCAGTATTTCAAGTTCTACATCAGAAAGAGAGCCCAGATGAGCCCCCATGTGTGCACAGACTGCTCGGCTCCCCTGAGCCCTGGCTCCCCACTCACCCAAGAGGACCTCAGCCTGGGTGTCCTCACTCTGCGCTGTCAGGTGCTGCGCAGCCAGCCCTGGGCACAGAGCTCCATCAGCCCCTGCTCCCCGGTGTGCTCCCAGCAGCGTGGCCCCCAGCCCTGCCTGAACCCCTCAGTGCCCGGGGGTGGCACTGGGCAAGACGGTCACCAAAGCCACCTGTGTTGGCATGGGGGCACAGGGAGGCCGAGGCCCTGCCTGTGGCAGTCCCAGGGCTGGGGGGGACAGGGCCAGGCTGCCCCAAGCGGGACCCTGGGGACTGGGACTCACCAATGAACCTGAGGGCCGCCCCTCACATGGGGGTCTGAGGGCTGCAGGTAGGGCTGGCTGGCCCACATGAACTGTTCAACCCTGCTGCTGTCCTTGGCCAGCTGGAGAGAACACAGAGGTGTGGGCATTTCTCAGAGGCCCCCAGCTGGCCAGAGCAGTCCCTCCTGCCAACACCCCCATGGCTCAGAGCCCTCCCTCATGGTGGGGACGTGGAGGGGACGTAGGGCTGGAGGAGGCTCCTGTTCTTGAGACAGGAGCAAGGCTGCAGCTCCAGGCTTTGGGCTGTGCAGAGCTCAGCCCCAGCAGGGTGTGGTGGGCAGCCCTCACCCAGCCTGGGCATCGTCCTCACCAAGTACTTGCCCATCCTCCACATCTGCTCTGTCTGTGCCAGGTGCATGAGCTCTTTCCACTTGAGGAGCTCTGGTGTAGCCAGGACGGCTTCCTTGGAGGCCTGTGGGACAGAAGCTGGGAGGTGGCACCAGGGCCTGTGGAAGGAGACCAGGACTTTGTTCCTGGGGTCACCATGCCCTTAGGAAGCTGGGACATGCCCTCGCCAAAGTATCCATGGGTCTCCTGGGGACACCCTGGGTATCAGGGATTGAGGTGCAAAGCACTGTGGAGACACCAGTGAGGACAGCTGTAAAGCATTTCAGGACACACGTGTCCAGGCCTCAGTTGTGCCAGGCTGCTGCCAAGCCCTGCTGGAGCAAGCAGGGCAGGGGGTGCAAATAGCAGTGCCAGCTTGTTCTGCCCTGCTGGCCTGGTTCCCAGGGGCTTCCCAGGGGCTTCCCAGGGGGAACACGCCCCACTACCATCAGCCTTCACTGTGATGCCCAGGACCCCCAGGGGGTGTCAGCCCCCCATCTCTGGGTCAGTGCTCAGCCTGGACATCAGTACCTTGGCCACGCTGGGGGCCTGGTCACTCATGTAGGAGGAGGCCCACCAGGGCTTTCCATGCATATTTCTTCATGACATACTTGTCCACACACACCGTTTTGCCCAGCAGGTCTCTGAAGAGGCAGATGGAGTGCTCCTGCACACAGTCTTCCTCCTGGTAGGAAGGAGGAAAGGTGAGCTTCACACACAGTGGCTCTCTGCTCATGGCCACAAGGGGCTGAGCTGAGGCGAGGGGAGATGCTCTGGGGTCCCAGCCCAGAGTGGGTAGAAGCAGAGCTGGGCTGCAAGGCTCAAAACCCATCCCAGGAGAGCCCAGGGGAGCGGGGCCTGCTCCCAGTGCTGCTTGCAGGGCTGGGCTGCAGGGCAGCTGTCATTGTCCAGGGTCCCTCTGCAGGGCTCAGGCTCCCACATCAGCCTTACTGCTTCAAAGAGGTGCCAGAGCCTCTGCACCACCCTCACAGCAATGGGGCTGGCCTCACTCTTCTTCAGATGGCCCAGCACATTTCGGAAGATTTCTATGACCTGACTCCCAGCCCAGGCCAAGCCACCACCTTCCCTGAGCCCTCAGAGTCCAGGTGCCACATGTGTGCCCCTGAGAGCAGCCTGCTCACCGTCTCCGCTCTCTCTGACAATGTCACGAGAGCCCTGAGCACCAGAGGGACCATTTCCATTCCTGAGTACATCAGCGATCTCAAGTCTTGGTACAATGGATCCAGTTCATATTCATCCACGTCATCAGAGACCAGCATCTGAAAAGAAGCAGCAGAGAGCTGGTAGGGCTCCCCTGGTATAGCTCCTACATCCCACCAGCAGATGAGGGCAAGGGCATGTTGGGCTTTTCCTGCTGACGCACAGCCAAGAAAATGAGGCACGATTTCTGCTGCTGAGTGAAAATGTTGTTACGCCAGTCCTGGAGTTGGATTTGCAGCTCCCTCAGAACCTTCTCCAGAGTCTGGCGCACAGAGAACATCACCTTCCATAGATAGATTTTGTTGCTACAAGGCAGAGCACTGTCAGCAGGGCTGCCTCGGCCACTGCAGCACAGCCTGGGCCAGCCCTGCAGGATTTGGGGTGCCCAGGGGCCCTGTCTGGGCAGGTGGACACAGCTGATGGGTGTTCTCCGTGGGGCTGGGAGCAGCGAGGTGGCTCTGGGCTGCCTGGCCAGTTATGGCTGCTGTGGGCCTGGACTGGGAAGCATGGTGGGATGGAGGGCCCTGCTCCCTTTGGGGGTCCTGCAGTGTTCCCTGGGTCTGGCAGCCAGAGAGTCTGGGGGCCCCTCTCCCCACAGCGAACAAGCCCTCTGGGCTGTCAGGGCCACTACCTGAATATTGGTGCAACCTCCAGAGCTGTCGTGACAACTTGCCCAGGCCACTTATTTGCCATCAGGACAAGCAGTGTGCAAAAGCTGTGAGTGGTTGTTGTGTTTTTTTCATCAAAGTAGGCAAAGATGTGTCTCACGACCTTTAGCACCTGGAGGGAACACAGGTGGTGAGGGTGGTGCTGTCACTGTCTTGGGCTGCCCTGCCCATCCCTCTGTTGGGACACAGTTTACTCATCTTAAAGCACTGCCAAAGAAGGAAGTTCACATAAGTCACAACACCGGGCACAGATGGCAAAAAGGAAGGGGTTAATTCCAGGCCTCAACGGAGGTTTAGAATCAGCACACCAGACAAAATGCCACTGTGCAGAATGCGGGAAAAGCACAGACAGATGCCACACCTGGTGAGGCAGATTTGAGTAACCTGTGTGGACAATAATTCCCACACTGGCAAACTATGGGAAAAGGAAACAACTGCTTGCACACAGGCCAACCCAAGTTGTGTCAACCACACAGACACCTTGTGGATACCCAGGACTCAGACAGATAAAATTGGTACCTCGAGGACACTAGGGGATCCCCAGCACTGAGAAGATCAGAAGGGCCAGTGTGATGCTGCAGGGACCCATGTGGTAGTGACAATCTTGCTCTGTAATCTGTGTGTGTGTCTGCCTTGTTCATTCCCCCTCTTTTTCTACCTCTCATTTACTGTTACATTTAATCTGTACATTGGCATATGGTGTGGTTTACACCTTAACTTTGGCCAAGGCATCCTTGAATGACCAGATCCTAACATTATTTGGGCGTCAAAAGTGGGATCCTAACACGCTCTCTGCTGCCTCAAGGTCGCTTCAGGAGCCTCACACACCTGGCTTTGGGAGGAAGGGAAGCAGGAACCTGACAGGGCTCAAAGGCAAGACCACCCAGCCACAGCTCACTTACATCCGTCAGCCACTGCTCAGGGGTTTTCATGGCCACCTCCAGAAACTCCAGTGGCCTTTTCTTGTCCAGGAGGCTGGAGTGTCCCAAGATCTCGATGGCAGCGAGGACGACGCCTGTCCTCTCAGCAGGCCTGAGGTATTTCTCAAAGGCCTGTGGCAGGAAGGAATTGATCAGAGGCCGGTGCCAGCCAGTGCCCCGAGGTCACTGCTTGACTGGGCAGTGCAAGCAGCCCTGGGCAGAGGTGCTGGGCAGTGCTGGCAGCAGTGGCCACAGGAAAGCTGGCAGTAGTGCCCACAGTCCCTGTGCAGGGGAGGATGAGGATAGCCCCGGGGCAGGGAGGAGGGCTGGGCTCTTGGGCATGGGGCGCAGGCCCTACCAGGACCCAGGGCTCTCTGGTGGCCAGCAGGGCTGGGGAGCTGCTGCTGCTGCTGCTGGGACACCACAGTGTTCCCTGCTGGTGGGGCTTGAGGGGATGAGAGGCATTCTGATGGGGAGATCACCATGGAGAGAAGGGCAAAGGGTGAGTGCAGGGTGATTTGGGGCATGAAGATCAGGATTTGGGGAAGTTTGGTGAATGGGAGGGCCTGGGGCATTGAGGGGATTTGGGGGATATTGGGAGGGATTTGGGGTGAATGAGGGATTTTTGGTGTGAGAGGGGGAAATTTGCTGTGCAGGGATTGAATCTGGGGGCTTGGAAGCAGGATTTGGGGTGTAAATGGGTTCCTTGATGCCAAAATCTTGGAGAATGGGGAAAATGTGGATTTGGAGAAAAAAAACGGGGTGGGATAGAAAGGGGAATTTGGGGAGTTGTGGGGGAGATTTGGGTTTTGGGGGGGGTCTCCAAGACCCCTGTACACCCTCCAGTCCTTTATAGGAGGAGGAGAAGAAGCCCCACTAGAGGTGGTGGAATTGGGGCAGAATTTGGGTGAAAAGGGGTGTTTGGGGTGGTTTTACGGTTGGTGGGTCCCCAACATTGCTCTGCGCTCACCCGCAGGTCATTGCTGTCCCATAGAGGAGAAGGAGAAGCCCCCCTAGGAAGGGCTGGGGGGGGGCATATGGAGGGGTCTAGGACCCCCTCAGAGAAGGGGAGATTTTGGGGAGACTGGGGGAGCTGGGAGTACCTGGGGGAAAATTGGTAGCAGAACTGGGGAACCCTCTAAGTGGGGTTTCGGGTTGAGGACTGGGGGATACCCCCCCTTTTCTACAGTGCTTCATGGTGTGTGATGGATGTTGTTGAGACCTTCTTTTTGTTCCCGAGGCTCTGCAAGTGTATTTTAACTGGGATGGGGTGATTGTGTTGGGTCAGGAGGGGGTTTGTGGGTATTTTGGGGTTGGTGGGGGAAGGGAGGTGGGGGAATTGGTGCAGGGGATGTGGGGGATTGGGAATGTGGGGAGGGTTGCATGATTTGAGGAGGTTCATATTTCAGGTATGTGTGGGAATGGGCAGGGTCACATTTGGGGGGCCCCACAGCTTGGGGTGGGCTTGGAATGGGGGCTCATGCAATTTGAAGGGTTATGGGAATGGGGGTCAGATGTTGGGGAGTTTGGACATGGGGGGGAGTCACAAGACTTAGGGGGCTCCAAAATGGGTGGAGGGGTCACAGGAGTTGGGTGAGCTCAGAGTGGAGGACTCAGAGTGGGGGGCACTCAGATTGGAGGGGTGACATGACTTGAGAGCATCTTAGGAATGGGGGAGGGACACAACCCTGTGGGACCAGATTTGAGGGTCACATGATAAGGGTCTCAATTTTAGGGAAACATGTGACTTCAGGGGGGTCAGATTTTGGGGGTCACAATTTGGAGGAGCTCAGATTTCAGGGTCACCACTTGGGGGGGATTGTGGGAGTGGGGTTCAGATTTTGGGAGGTGCCATGAGTTTGGGGTCTCAGTCTTGAGGTCAGATTCCCACACAACTGGGAAGGGCTACAATATGGGGGGAGGTGATATTCGGGAGTTCTCAGACTGGGGAGGCAAATGACTTGGGAGGGTCTGAGACTCCCAAAACAGACCTGGCACCCCCTAAACCATCCTCTGGGATCCCCCAATCCCTCATCCAGGACCCACCAGACCCACCACTTGGTCATGCCCAAAACTAGGCAAGAAAATAAAACCCTGTAGTCGACTGGGCTACACAGCAGATATTGGTTTATTCAGTGCTGGGAGTGAGGCGGATCTCTCCACCAAAAACTCCCTCAATCTTCTTTAGCCTGCGGTTACATTTTAAAAGTCCTTCTGCTCAACATCACAATTACAACATATCATTAGCTCTCTCTTGGTTTTATAGCAGTTTGTTGCTTTTGTGCTTCTGTGTTGGTCGTCAGTCTTCTGGTGGTCTTTTGATGAAGACTTCTGTAGTCTTCCTCATGTTTGAACTTGTTACCTCTGCCTTCAACACATGCCTGGTGCTTCTTGTTTTTCAGTCAAACTTGTTTTTAGCTAATTTCCCAGTTTGTAAGTTCTGTCAAACATTGCTATCTTGCTTTTGCTGGCGCATGTTATCTCACTTGCTCTGCTATCTGGCTTGCTTTATCTGCACATCTTGTTACAATATTCATTATGGTTAGCCTTTTGTTACATACTATTGTCCAAGACACTGTTATTTTCATGTGGGAAATGCAAATTCTTTCTTATCTCTACCTATTTTATACAATTTTTACCAATTTCGTGTGCAACTTTAATTGGTTAATAGGTTTCTTGCCAATTACACTATTGGTTAATAAAAGGTATTCTACTTGTCCGTCAAATCTAATTTTGGATTGTTTACATATTTTCTTTACTGATTATCATGGGACAAATCCCTTGTTATTGCAGGTGCATTTGTTTTTCAACCCAATAATAGGTTGTTGTGCTAGTGAATTCTCATACCAAGATTTTTTTAGCATGGGAACATGCAATTTAGTAAGAAGAAGTGACAAGCTAATTTTGGCAATTTAGCAGAGCAGGCCTGATTCTGAGGTGGTCTAGAATAACCCTGGGATCGTGGCCAGCCCCCATCCTGCCAGATGTCTCAGCTGCCCACCCTCAGCCCTTCAGTTCTTCTGCCTGCCTCCCTCAGGCTGGTCTAAATGAGGACAGATGTGCAGCCTGTGGAGAGATCCAGATCCCGGTCCTGGGAAAGCTGCTGGGACATCTTTTCAAGCCATTCAAGACAGAAAAGGCTGCTTTATGGCTCTGGATGGTCTCTACACCCACATCAAGTTCATCTGCCAGGAAAAAGGTAAGAGAAGCTGTGGTGGGCTGCATCCCTGCCCACAGCCACATCCCCCTGGTGCATCTGCTCCTCTTCCTGGGCCTTGCAATGGTCCCTTCAGTGCAGCCCACAGGGGCTCACGTGGGCTCTGCTTCTGTCACAGAATCTGAAGTAGTGGGGGCCAGAGAGAAGGAACCTGGGTGCTCAGACCTGGCTGTCTAAAATCCTCCGAGATGATTCGGTGTGGCTGGAGCCAGCCCCAGACACAGTCCCTTTAGAACCAGCTATAGTTCTAGAAAAGTAATTACCTTCTATATATATAATTTGTATAAGTAAAAAAATTGTATCAATTATATATAATAAAATACTGTATAATATAAAATGATTATATTTGTAAATACTTAATTATATATACTCTCTCATGTATATAATTTATATACATTATGAATATATTATACATGTTACTTAGATATATATTAGGTTTTTTTAAAAAATACTCTATTTAAATCAATTACAGAAATGTTAATGACTGCACAACACAGGTAGCTCTAGCTATGAGTAAGGTGCACCATTTTTGAAGGAATTATGTTACAGCTAGCCAAGCAACTTGTGAGTAAAAGAGAGAATTCCGGGCAGGAAATGGTAGGAGGAAGGGGTGGGAAATGTAAGGGGAAAAATGATGGCAAACATGAAGGAACAGATGGGCAGGAAATGTGAGGGGGAGAAAAGTAGGAAACGTGAGGAAGACAGGAAATGAGAGGGAAAATGGTGAGAAACATAAGGGGGAAAACGGCTGGAAATATGAGGCCAAAAATTATGGAAAATTTGTGGGAACAGAAGGGCAGGAAGTCTGAGGAAAAATGGTTGGAAACTTGGGAGGAAAAGAGTGGGAAATGTGAGTAAAAAAGGGAAAATAGTGAGAAAAATGACATGAGCCCAGGGGTCCTTTGTTCAGGATCCTGCTCAGATGCAGCAGCTGGAGCTGTTTTTGTGTTACAGCACCATGAATAAATGGCTTTATGGAACAAGATATCTGAGACTCAGCCATGGGAAACCTGGGGTTGAAGCAGTGAGGAAACCTGATCTGACTGTGGGACTGGGGCTGTGAGGATTCAAGAGGGGACCTGTCAGGTCAATGGGGTTGCTGCTGTGGAGGGGCTCCAGTCCCAGCAGTTAAAATCTCTGGCCTTTGGAGTTCTCCCACAGAGACTCAGCAATGGTGACACTGGACCATTTCCTGAACACTGCTGTGGCCACAACAAGTCCTTGCATTGTTGCTTTGGCTGGTTCTTTCTTTGCCCACTCCCCTCAGAGCTCTATCCTGCTGCAGTTATCAGCTGCTGTTCTTGTGCCTTTCCCACCTTGCGGGTAATCTCTGTGTCCAATTGTGTGTTCCCGGAACTCCAGCTGCTCTCCCTGTGCAGTTCTCAGGTGGTGTCAGCATGCAGAGGGTTCCCTTGTGTGCTGTTGGCTCTGCTAGCTCACACCACTGAGCCTGACCAGGAGAATCCAAAGCCATGTCATATTCCTGCTATGTTTCTTCCCCCGGAAGGGAATTACCTCTTGGTGAGAACCAATGGGAGAGAAACAGATTACAATGAGGAGATTGAAAATCATAACAGTTTAATTCTTGGAAAGGGATTTCAGTTACTCATATGGGTGCTCTGATTCCTCAACAGCCCTAGGAGAGTTTCACAAACCAGTGTCTAATTAAATGCATCCCCAAAGCTTTTTGCAGTCCTGCAGCAAGAGAGTTCATCAGCAGAAAATGCAGGGAAAAGTCTGTGCTCGAAGCCAAACTAAACTGCACCAACAGTGTGCAGACTTGGTGGGAAAGATTTGTGGTGGCATTCCCAAGTGAGAGATTTCTTACAACTACGAAGATGCTGGCATGGAGAAAAGAGCCATTTGATTGGTGAGTGCAACTTGGCTTTTGTCTCTGGACAGGATTTCAGTATGGAACTCCTTTGCACAACTTAAAAACCCAAGTTCCAGGGTACACCTCTGCAATTTTAGCTTGGAGACCGGCTCCCTGTGCTCAGCGAACTGGTGAGTAAAGCCTCCTTGGAAAATATTTTTGCAGGTGCTGGGGTCCCTCAGTGCTGGTCACTCATTAAACATCATGTCCAAAGGGCACAGAAGCAGGAAATTCCCAAGTGTCTGAAGTCAAGTAGGCATGGCAGAAGGCTGGCTGGGCTGAGCAGGTCTCCTGTGTTGGAAATCAGGCAGAGAAGGAAGCTGTGTCCCTCCTGCATCCCCCAATCTCACTGCTGCTGGGCACACAGAGACAGCTCTTGTGAACCATTTCTCAGTGGGTTCTCACTTCTTGGATGCCCCAGAATGCTCAAGGTCTTCCTGGTGCCTCAGGCCCTGAGTAAACAGGGCTTATCAGAGATGGTGGCAGGGGACTGACATCTACTCTCCTGACTGGGCACCTCTGCCCAGTGAGCTTTGAGTGGCTGCCTCAGGGCGAACACCCACTCACCCATATCTGTCAGGATAGGCACTTCCTGCTCTGGGCCAGCACTGGCCTGAGCCCAGGGCCAGAGCATTGCAGAGACACTATGTGGGGTCAAAGGCCTTTGAGGAGATGCAAGTCCCAGGCAGGGACAGTGCTTGAGTGAGAACCTTGTTGGGGATGGGGTCCCTGGCTCCTCCCATGTTGAGCAGCTGTGCAGAGTGGGACCCAGGTGCTCTGGGAGGGCATGGTCGCTGAAGGTGGGACAGGGTGAGGGTCAGGGTAGGGGATATTCCCATGTGGAATCTGCTCTGGGGCTAGAGATGCCTTGGAGTGGCTACTTAGAACAGAGGCTAGACAGAGTTAAGAAAATAAAGTAGGTATTTATTAAAGGTCTTCAATAGATACACCTTGGGCAGTCAAAGGCCTTCCAGAGGCTACACTCAATATGGATGGTGGTCATGGGTTTTTTAGACACATATAAGTTTGGTCTACTTGCATATCAGGGGTTAATTCTCCAATTACAGCTTCAGGTAATGAAGTTATATTCCCAGAGTTTGTCCCCCCTCCCCAATTCACTTTTGTTTATACTTTTTGGGGCCTGAAGGCAGAGGGTGTGTTTCATTCTCAGGCCTAGAAGGATTGTTTTGTCTGACCAAAATGTGAAGAGAGCTTACTAACACTCTATATGGAGTTCAGAGTTATACACTAATGCAGTACAGGATCTGAAAAATATAAAAGCTAAAAACTGAAGGTATCACTGGAGACTGGACCAGTTTGGGGCCTGCAGTGCTGAGAAATGGGGTACTGTGGATGTGGGAAATGCCACACATGAGTAACTCCCCAAACCTCAGCCTTGACTTCAGGTGATCACAATCCCCCAGCGCTCTGGAGGGCTGGTGGAAGATGGATTGTGTTGGAGTAGGCATCCAGCTGCCTTCAGCTCCCTGCCCAACCCCTTAGCTGCTGCAGGTACCTGGGCCCTTCCAGGAGCAGAGGCCCCATGCAGGAAGCTGGAGGGATGCCAGGCAAGGGAGCTGGTTCTGTGCCACATGTGGGATGGACTCTGTGCCAGGGCTGGGCTTGTGGCCAGAGCTGGGGGCTGTGCCAAGCCAGGCATTGGCCTGGGGATGGTGAGGAAGGGGGCAGGGAGGAGTCCTGGCAGGGGTAAAGGTGCTCCTGCCCTGGCGCAGCCTCAGCCAGTGCTGACCAGTGCGAGAGGAAGATGAAGGTGGCTGTGCTCAGCGTGGCCGGGCTGTGGAAAGTGAGGATCCAGTGCCATTAATGGGGACTCAGGAGTTTGATCCTTGTCACTGCAGCCATGTTTGGTGGTGCCAGAAGCATTAAGTTCATTTGAAGTCATTAACTCAGAACAAACATGGGACAAAAGAAATAAAACCGTGCTCCTTACTGCAGGGAAACACATCTTGGTAGAGACTTAATGATTCCTGATTTAGTAAGCAAAGTGGGTCAATTATTTGCCTGTGATTTTGTTCTCAACCTAGGACAATTTCCAAATTACTGCAATTTGTTGTGAAAAATGAGGAACACACCTCAACACTGGGATACTGAATACTGAATGAGAAGCTGTTTGTGACTGTTATGATCAAGAAAACAATTGAAATATTTTTCCATATTTCAGTCTTTCTTCCTCTCTCCAGAATGAACCTCCAGCTCTTCCTGCAGTTCTGCTTCCCAAAATCTGCTTCTCTAGAGTTGGGATGTGTCAAACAAGCAGTGGGAATGTGATAGATATGATGGTAAATTTGTGTAATAAAATATAGAAGATACAATGACTGTAGTAAATGATAGAATGTATTAGAAATGTTATATTTTGTAACCCTGTAAATGTAAAAGTAAACCTTGGTTCCCGGAATGGAAGAGGCGTTTTTCAGATACCGGGACATGCTTTGGGAACTGTGAAGTGGCAAATTATCGCCCCGATTTGCACGAGAAAAAGTGTAGCTCGCCAGGATATCGCTCTTTGAGCTAATCAGATCTTGTGTACCTGGAACATCAAGTCATCAGTGATAATATCAAGGGTGGACTCAGAGCTTGGACAAATCAACGTCCCAAAAGAAGGTTCCAAGAAAATCCTCTCAGATGTGTCCCAGTGCCGGGAAATCTGTTCAAGATTCATCACCAGGTGAAAAGACTATGTTTGAATATGAAGACACAAAACCACTGCCGCTAGGCACAAATTACAGTATAAGAACTCAGGCTCAAACCCCTGCAAAGTGTGGAACAGTGCAAGATAGCAGCCCTGCTGTCGGTCGTCTGTTTCACCCAACATTCAAATGTTGTTTTCGTGGCTGTCCCAGATAGATTTTAAAATGGAAAAATAAAATTTTATTCTCTTTATCCGATTGGCAAACTTTCATTTATAACAGGAAGAAGGAGGATAAAAGACCACTAAAACTGCAAACTTTATTCTTGTAGCATCTGAAATTCCAAGATTTTGGAATTTCTGGTTTTTAAGTTATTCAACCAAATTTTAATTTTCTAACTTTTTTCAGGGCAGGAAAACCACCTATGGCCCTATTTGGAAACTAATCCTCAGAGTTACCTCTCATTGCAGATGTTCTTTGGTTGGTTTTGCTATGAATTAAGGAGAATATTGGCATAAGGGGAGGGATGAGGGAAAGAGAAGAAACAATTCCTTTCTTTTGTCTTGCTTATAGAAATTCTCCTCCAGAGGTTGAGCTGCAGCAGGAGACTTCCTGAGCCAAGGGCAGAGGGAAGCGATTCAACTGAGGTGCTGAGGCATCTTCTCTGTGATTTGTAGTCCTGGAGCTGGGACAGGCCCCAGGGTCCCTGGCTCCTCCCATGGAGAGCAGCTGTGCAGAGTGGGACCCAGGTGCTCTGGGATGTCACAGTGGCTGCAAGTGTGACAGGATGAGGGTCAGGGCAGGAGATATTCCCCTCTGGAATCTGCTCTGAGGCTGGAGACTGGACCAGTTTGGGACCTGCAGTGCTGAGAAATGGGATGCTGTGGATGTGGGAATTGCCACACCTGAGTAACTGCCCAAGCCTCAGCCTTGTTTTCACATGGTCAAAATCCCCCAGCCCTCTGGGGGACTGGTGCAAGATGGATTGTGTTGGAGTAGGGATCCATGTGTCTCTAGCTCCCTGCCCAACCCCTTAGCTGCTGCAGGTGCCTGGGCACTTCCAAGGGCAGCTGCCCTGTGCAGGAAGCTGGATGCTTCAGGTCCACACTCCAGGTCATCCCAGTCTGTCCTACACGGTCCAGTGCACCCCTACTGATAGCCTAGACAATACCCCTGCCCCATGAAATTTTCCCAGGGAACCCCCTTTCCCGGGGCCCCTGTTGCCTTCTCACCCCTGTGATTCCAGGATCCCACTGGATGACTCAGGTCGCAGCCCCTGCCCCAGCTGTGCCTTCTTGGTCAGGACCCCAGAGCTTCTGGGCAGGAGCACAGCAGCTCCTGCATCCCCCCATTGCTCCCCGCAGGCCTCTTCTCAAGGAGCCCCTTGCTTTTCCCCTGCCTCCCAGTCCAGCCCAGTGCCCCCCAGTGTGTCTCTAATGCTGCCTTTGTCCCCAGCCCCTGCAGCTGGAAAGCTGGTGGGTCTTGTGTGACAGCAGTGCCCGGCTGCCTCTGTGGGTGACTGGGTGAGCAGAACCTGCAGAGACACGGGTGGGGATAAGGATTTTCTCCTATCCACTGGACACGGGAGGGGGTCATGTCTGGCCCTGTCTTTTAGGATTTGGAAGTGTTGACTCCCATGTCCTGTCCCTCTGCAGCAACAGGAGATGATCATCCCTGGAGGACGCCCGTGATCCCCTTGGAGCCGAGGGCCATTTCTGCCGAATGAGCAATGAACTCCTTCAGCAAAGCTATGCCCTGTCTCCGTATTTGTGTGTGTGTTTGTCTGTGTCCACTTGTCTCTGTTTCCGTGTTTCTCTGCGAACGTCTCTGTGTGTCACAGGGGCAGGCTGTCGTCTGCTGCCCCCGTGCGTTCCCTGTACCCGGCGACACGAAAACACCTCAGAGTTGTTAAAGTGCAGTCCTAAAGCCGGGGAAGTCAGGCCGTGGACCGGTAACTCCGTGACGAGTTCGTCCACATTTAAATGATTCCTCTCTGTGCTCTTGCCCGAGAAGTTTTGTGTTTTGGAAATTGAGCGAGGCCCGGCTGTGGGCAGTTTCAGTGGGTGAGTGTGCGGGCAGGCTGAGTAAATGTTAGAGGCTCCTCAAGAGCATGGCAGGGAGTGGTCTGTGTGCAGATGAATTTAATAAATCTTTCTTGGATATGTTTCTTGCTCCAACCAAAAAGAAAACAAAGTTTTAAAAAATGTTTATTGTTTGAAATATTTCTTGATTTTGAAATTGGGTTTTTAGCTGGGATGAGGCTGCTAGCTGCACCCGACTCCGGGGCACTTCAGCATCACAGAGGGGAATGTGTGACATCGCAGAGCAGACTGTGACATCGTGCTGTGGCTTTATGATATCATAGAGTGGGCTGTGAGGTCATAGAGTGTGCTGCGACATTACAGGGTGGCTGTATGACATCACTGAGTGGGCTGTGACATCACTGAGTGGGCTGTGACTTCATAGAAGGTGGCTCTGTGACATCAGAAAGTGGGTTGTGACATCACAAAGTAGGCTATGACATCCCAGAGCAGGTTGTATGGCATCCCAGAGTGGGCTGTGATGTCACAGGGTGCTGTGTGACATCACAAGGGCTCTATGACATCATAGGGGCTGTGTGAGGTCACTGGGGAGGTCACTCTGCCCCAGCCCCTCTCACAGTTCCCCCCAGAGAAGTCCAACACTGCTCATGCACAGTGGCGTCCCCTGTCCCCCTGGGTCCCCCCCCACCCCTGGTGCTGCAGCCCCTTCAGAGGATGTTCCACAAGATCGACCCCAGAGCCTGACATGGGGATGAGGGGCTGGGGCTGTGGGGGGTGGGACAGGGGGACTGTCCTGCAGCATCCCCATGTCCCCCAGAGCCTGGACCAGGGCTCCTTCAGCCTGTTAAAAATGAGGGGCTGACAGCACTTAAAAAAATCCCCAGCAAGGGATCAACAAAAAACAGATTTAATATTAAACGAGGGCACAACAAAATTCCTTGGCAAGAGTCACTCTGCTCCTGACTGGACACTTCAGGCACACCAAGGAGACAAATCAAGAACAAAACCAAACAAAATCCAGGCAATCAAACCAGAAATGAACAGAGAACTGTCCCTGTGTGTGTCCGTGTGACAAAAGGACAGTGAGGGCAAGAATAAAAGGAAAACGGCCTAAAAGCTTAACGGAGCTCAAACTTAACAGGACTTACCTTAACCTTAACTTATACCTTCAACCTCAGAATTGAGCACAAGAACAGCACTTAACAGTATTTAACCTAATTTATAATCTATGATGATTTAACATGAAATAACAATATTCAACTTAGCTTATAACTTACATTAAACTTAACAGCTTAGCAAAATAACAACACCTAGCAGCATTTAACTTAGCTGAGACCTCATGACTTAACCTTACAGGCCTGGCTGACTCAGATATCAAAGGCACTCAAACCCCTCAGAGAGCAGCATTTCTGCCACATTTGCCAGGGCACGGGCACTCTGTGCGCACAGACAGGAAAAGTCAGTGCAAGGGTCTTGTGTGAAATTCCCCTGCTCCTTCCTTAGCCCTCAGCTGCAGCACAATGGGGGCGATAACGGGATGCCTGGGCAGTTTCCAGGTACTCGGAAGTCTCACCTTTCAGGGAACTCCCCCGCAGAGCCGCGGGCAGAGAGCAGAGGGGTCAGGGTGGGCGGACCCCCGCATGAACCCTCAGGCACAGGCTCGGAGTGGGTCGCAGAAGGGGACGTAAAGGAGGCGTTCCAGTTTGGACAGGAGGGCCAGGGTAGAGAAGGGCAGCACGGTGGCATAGCCGAGGAGGTGGCTGTTCGTGCTTCTCACTGTGTGGCTGCTGTTCCGTTGGTCATGGAGAGAAGGGCTGACCTGCCTGCTGCCCCTTCACCCTTTTGGGGGCTGGTGGCACTGCTGTGGCTGGAGCCCGGCACGGAGTGGCTGCCGTGTAGTGCCGTGGCTGCCGGACGGCTGCACTGGATCCGGTGGTACCTGTGGGCTGGAGGCTGGCAAGGGGGAAGGAGCTGGTGAGTGTGCCCCTGGCGGGGCAGAGAGGGGCGGGGGGCGGTTGAATGGTGGGGGAGGTGGGTAGAGTCCTGCCATGTGCTCTGACCACACTGTCGGAAGTTTTCTGAGACCTCTCTGCACTCCTGAATATGTTGTTACTTTGTGGTGCCTTTGTCACTCCTAGACACTTGTGCCTAGGGATGGAGGTCTGAGGTCACAGAAACTTTGCAATAGCATGTCAGATCTGTCACCACACTTGAGATTTTGCTTTAAAGAGACAAATAGGTGGGGGTTTATGGGTTTTGAGAATGTAGTTCTTCTCCTGTGTTCCAACTGTTGGAAACTCTGCAGATGAGAGTCATAAGAATGCACGGGACAGGCTTTTTGTCAGAAAAGTTCAAGTAAAGGCTGAAGCATGTTGGAAGGAAGGGAACTTCTATCTGCTTTTGCTTCCCATTATTAATATGGTTTTCTTTCAGCAGGTAAGCTCAGCCAGGTTCATGGGAAGCATTCCTTGGGCCCTTGGCCCCTGAAGGCCCTGCTGTTACTGGAGGACTCAAGAAATAGCGACTTATGGCAAGTCTACCACAAAGACCTGAAAAACTTTCTTTCATTTAGAGAAGGCATGGCTCTGTCTGCAGTCTGGCCAATTCCAGTTGAACAAATTAGAGAGTTTCTGGTTGCCATGGAGTCCCAGGATCTGCCTCCCACAAAAATAATAATGTATATGGAAGGACTGTCCTTCATCTCCAGAATGGTAGATCATCCTGATCCTCTTCCAGATCCTCTTGTCTGTTTCATGATGTCAAGGCTGAAATGCAGGACTTAACACTTCAATTGTTACAGGAGAGTTTTCATGATTTGAATGGTAAGATCTCTCCTGGGAACTCTGGAGTCTGTGTGCAGCTTTCCTTATGAGTGCCTGTTGTTCCATGCCATTCTTACTGTAGCTTTTTTTGGTGTACTCGATATAGAAGGAATGGTGGCAAATCGCCCAAATCGAGCTCAGCCAGACCTCCTGCACTTGAGTGACCTCCACTTGAGCTGACAGAAGGAAGTGCAACCCTTTTTCCGCATACATCTCATATGGGCAAACAGAGGCGTTTGATCTAGCTGAGATTATGTGAAGAGCTGTGGGTGTGTCCTGTTAAAGCTCTCGGTGTCTCTGTGGCAGCACGGCCACGAGGAGAGGGCCCTCTCTGTGTGCACTCAAACAGGATGGCTGTGACAAAGAGGGAGTTCCACACTGTTTTCTGCTGCGGTCTTAGATTTGCTGGACTTCCTCCAAACCAGTATGGGGTGCATTCCTTCTGGCTGGGGAACCCCAACAGGAGTGTCTCAGGGGTATTTCCACAAAATGATTAATAGAATGGCAAGGGATAGTGAAGATTCTGAAAAAGACATACTTCTGTCTATCTGTTGCACTTCTAGAGTAGAGGGTATCTCCTGCAATGCACAAATTTTATACTTTATACAGACTGATTTTTTACAGTACTCTGTAAAGTTAGAGAAGGAGAGGGACAAGTGGAAGGTGACTTCACACCTGTGGTGGTTTTTGAGAATGAATCGTCACGGTTTTAAAACTGGGACTTATGGGGCCATGCACTGGGTGTTCAGCATGTTTGTTCTAATTGCATTTTGACCTTGTGTAATCTTATATTAAATGGTGCTTTCTTTCAAGAACTTCTCCAGTTTAGTTTGGTTTTTTTACACCCTGGTCAAAGGTCATTCCTTGCTGTAGTGACACTGTAACTTGATACAAGGCTGCATGTTTTTTACTGTCTAGTGTGATGAGAGGTAAAGCTGACTGACAGCTGGTGATAATGTGTCACTGGCAGTGAAGTTACTCTGTTGTCCAAATTGCAGTTCCATCACAGAGGCATCCAACCTCATCTGTTGTAGCCTCAGTCTCCTTACTACAGAAATCTTCCCCTTTACAATTCTTAGTATCCTTCCCTGATCCATCCAGAAAGGATGTATCAAACCTGGATACTGATCAAAAGTAGCCTTTAATTGAAGCCTGAACACATCAAAGTTAGCCCTGCTCAGTTCAAAAGTGGCAGAGGACATAAAGAGATGGCTAACATAAATAACACTCACTCTAATTGATACACTTCTTAGACTTTTAACAGATGAAATGACTAGTATCTGAGAAGCATGACCATATCAAGGTTGAGTGTCACCTTTCATACGTAAGAATGTTTGAAGAGATGGCATCCTGTGTAGTGCCTCACATCAGCATGTTCAGGACACAACTGAACAAGGTGACAACTAGGTATTCAGAAAACAGCCAGCATCATACTGCACTCCTCAGTCCTCCAGCCAGTTTCCAAGAGGATCTTTCATTAGAGGAACCTCACTCTGCAGAAACAGCTGTAATAGTAGACAACAATCTGTTAATTCCCTGGCATACATTTGGTAGCTCCCTTTCTACAGCTTTACTACAAGCTGTTGCAGAATTAGCACATGCTGTGATGCTGATGCCGAGTCCCAGTCATCTTGCTCATGAATGTGAATCTGGATCCACCAGCACAGTAACCAGGGAGCCTCAGTCAGGTTCCAGTATGTGTTGATGCATTACTGGGGGACCGGCAGCCTTTTGGACACTTTCAGTCAATTGATCCATAGAAGTTACTGTGGCAATTGGATCACGTGTCTCCAGGGGATCTCAACCCCACGGCCCAATAGGTGGCCCTTTGTGTGAGGGACCAGGGAGCTCTTATTTCCTGGGGTTAAGAAAACCCCAGGTCCTCAGTTGCCTTCAGCTTCTGTTTCTGTTAGCATAAATCCCTCTCCCCATGTAAGGGAGGCTCTCCATATTTAGTTGCAGACTCCTTCCGAGTGCAACCATATTCTTCTTTGTAATTTAGCCAATTCAGTAAGAGTAAAAGGTATTTCTTTGGTAATTATGCAAGGGTAATTCAAGGTAATGATGCATCATTAGTTCCTTTATATTGATATTCTGTTTAAATTAAGAGCCATCATTTTTTCATGTTCACTTGGCACAGTTTTGAACTTAAACAAGTGTACTGAGTATCACCTCACCTGCTATGACCTGTTGCTATATGGCTGGAAGTTTCATCTGGGGCTTTTCTTTATACAGCCCAAGTGCACACAGCCTATTTTCCTGTCTCCCTGATGGAGGAAAGGAGATAGGAAGCCACACTTCCACTCAGGTTAGGATGAGCAA
>JANPWX010017606.1:7680-25027 GCA_024734555.1 Trochalopteron elliotii
TTCCTTCCTTCCTTCCTTCCTTCCTTCCTTCCTTCCTTCCTTCCTTCCTTCCTTCCTTCCTTCCTTCCTTCCTTCCTTCCTTCCTTCCTTCCTTCCTTCCTTCCTTCCTTCCTTCCTTCCTTCCTTCCTTCCTTCCTTCCTTCCTTCCTTCCTTCCTTCCTTCCTTCCTTCCTTCCTTCCTTCCTTCCTTCCTTCCTTCCTTCCTTCCTTCCTTCCTTGCTCTGCCTCCAGCTGGGACATGCAGGGGGATATCTGAACACACCTGCCCTGCTTTGAGAGTCCTGGGCTGTGCATGGCTCAAACCTGGACAGCTCTGGGCATCCCTAATGGGTTTCTAAGGGACCTGGTGAAATTGGAAGTCACAGAGAGAAGTGACATCACCAGGATTAAGGTGTAAATGGTGATTTTTAGCAGGAATTACTCCATCTGAACCCTTTCTATAAGCACCTCACTGGTTCTGACTCTGCCTCTTGCTTGTAAAAAATGGATAAAATCATTTCCCTGCTTTGAAGGATGATTCTGGGTTATGTGGCAGTGGAACCGTGGACCTAGCCCTTAGACTGCTCTGAAAACTGAGCCCTCTGGTGCCAGAGCATCTTTCCTCTCTCAGCTGAATCATGTCTCAGGTCTGGGCTGTCTGGGCTGACCTCCATCTCTGCAAGGAAGAAATGGGAGGGCTTTCTGATCTGGGTTAAAAGCCCTTCTGTGCTTCTCCTTCGACTCTTTCCCAGTTTGATTTGTCTGTATCAATAGACAGGTCACCTTTCTTGGCTCTCAAAGCTGATGGCTTTATGTTTATCATCCCAATGCATCTCTCAAAAATCTTAGCCAAGAGAGATGACTTGCATGTTAGTCCACCAAAAAACAATATTTTTAAAAGTAATCATAACAGATAAACAGAGTAGAACATAGGTGATGGAAAGTGCATTTCTTTCTGAGAAACTATGTAGCTGGAATATCACTCCATTAAACTACACTGTGTGTTAGAACAGTTGTCTGGTGAGTTGCAGAGAAGTGCTATTTTCAGCACAGCATTAATCTAAATGGGCACTTTCCCCAAATTTTAAAATATTTATTCCTTTGCGCTGTCTCCAGTTAAAGGTATCTGTGGCTTTAGGAACTAAGCTTTAATCCAGCTCCTGAGGGCAGGTTTTGGGCATGGGTGGATCAGTGGTGTTAGTGGCACAGCAGAGGAGCTAGCCCTGCCCTGCAGGGAGGGAACCACAGGGCTGCTTTGTTAAACTGTGTGGCTCCTGTGGTATGTGAGGGAAGGCAGGAGGAGGCTCAGACTTTGTTTTTCTTCCTCTTAACAGAGCCTCTTCTTGAAAACTCTATCAGAAAAATGGATTGAATCATATCTCTGCATGCTCAGGCAATGCCACAAGGCTGTTATTAAAGATTTCAAGCCATGGGGGATATCTGGTCTTGCCGTTCCTCCTTGGGCAGCATGAGAATAGGACTCGATCTGCTCCTAAATTCTTCTCTCCTCAGCTGGAGTACCTGCTGTGTGATTTTTTTTTTCCTTTATCAGCTCCTGAGGAATTTTGTGCCATCCTTTGGCTACTACAAAAAATTAGAGTGGGGAACAGAGGGATGCAAGAGCTGGGTGGTAAAAGTTTTATGGACTTCTTGTGGGAGCCAGAGTTCCAGGGAAGCTGTAAATCTTTGTCCTGGTTTAGGGCAAATTTGGGAGGAACCCTCCGAAATGGTGCTCCTCTGGAAAGCAAGTCCAAACAGCCCCTCCCCCTAGCCAGTCCGGGAAAAGAACTCCCTCAGAGAAAAAGTGGAAAAAACTATTTATTTAACAAACAAAATACCCACAAGTATAAAGAATGAATAATAATAATAATAATATGAAACAATAAAACCTCTTGCCGCTCCGAAGAGAGATGGCAAAACTGAGAGTCCGTGCCAGGAGTTAACTTCGCTCCCTCAGTCTGTTTATCAGTCCCTTCGGTGCTGGAAAATGCCCAGTCCAGGCCCGGTGGGCCACAGACGCAAGATCCCGGTGCTCCTCTGGGTTTTTTCAGTCCAGAGCAGATTTAAACAGTCCCAAGAAAAAAAAAAGGGAAAAACAGTCCAGGAAAGCTTCTTTGCCTCAGCTAGCTAAACTAACAAAAGGAAGAAAAAACTCTCTCTAGCTGCCCTCCGTGCATCCGACAAAGGAAAAAAAAAACACACAGTCCCAAGGACGAGAGAAGATCCTGAGGAGTGAACACTGTTTTTCAAAACAAACTGTGCACTTCTTCTTTCCCTGCTCACTCTCAGAACCAGTCTTAAAGGTACAGAACACAGAACAGACGATGTGGGGATACAGGCATCATAGTCACCCTAGGACAATCTTGAAGGCACTGTCTGTAGCCTTCTAAAGGGAGAGTGTGTCAGGGATTGCAGCAGAGTGATTTCTTTAAATCCCAGTAATGATGTCCACAGCATACAAATGCACCCTGCATCTGAGGGCTCCTAAATCCTGTCTGTAGCCGTGCCATGCCTGTGCAGTGCCTGTGGAGCGACGAAATGGCTCTTGGTCCTTGTATTACTCTGAATTTGCTTTTCCCCCTGCTCCAGCTTGTTAGCTTCTGTGAATAGTAACAGTCTGGATGTCTGGGTGTTACTTGTTTCATTCTGAGTTAATGATTTTCTATTTTAATTTGCTGATAATTTGGAAATTTGGTAATGATAAAAAGCCCTGAAATTAATGCAATAGACTCTGCTGTGACCCACAACTAGTGTTATAGTTATTTGTAAAAGAGACCCTTTTGGGAAAGAAAACTTGCACCCAATATATAAATATTGTCATCTAATTGGATTTTAAAAAAACTTCCAAGCATGTTAAATTCCTGCTTTAATATCCAGCATCATTAAATGTGTGTGATTACAGCAACATTTAAATCCAGAGTGATGGGGAGTTATTCCAAACCAGTCAAACCTCCACCAGGAAAACCTTAGCAGAGAGCTGCTGCTGACTGTGACAGAACAGAGACAAGCCTGGGGTGATGGGGACTGTTCTTTGGGAACCCTAGAAATGATAAACTAAATTGGAGTAATTAATTCAACAACACAGGTTCTTCTTCAGATACAAATGATAAAATACATATGCTAGAGCAAATGACACAGGGTGTGGAAGAGACAAGGGACTCTATTGAATCTGTCTTAACTGGCTAGTCTGCATAAAACTGCCTCTAAATTTCAGATTTTCATCCATAGAGCTTTTTTTCCAAATTACTTGTTTTTCCCTTCTGGGGGTTCAGAGGCTGAAGGTGGGTGTTTGCAGCTGAAACTTCAAAATTTGTTTTCTTCACACTCGCAGGGAGTTACACAGGGAAAAGCAGTTCCTCTTCTTGGCAGTCCCAGCCTCTTCCAAGGCAGACCACAGCCCTGCCTCTGGCTCCCAGCCCTTAATGCAGTGTCCCAGCATCACTTCCGTGCTGTTTGCTCCAACTGTTTGGCATCTGCTTTGCTTCCTGAAAGGCAGCTGGAGCTGAGTCAGTCCTTGCCTTGCACCAAGCGTTCCACATTTACACACTGAGTTCATTCATTGCTAAATTCTTACTGGTTTTTGCACAAAGATCTCTTTTTCCTGGATTTACTTTGGCTTTTTATACAGTCCTCTGTCATTTCAGAGTTCCTTTTCAGGAATTTTCAGTCTGATGCTACTAGAAAAGAGAATTTTCTGTGGAAAAAAATGTTGCTTAAACTTGGTAGATGGCTTCACTTTCCCAAATGGCTCTATCCATAGTGGTGCAGGGTTTTTTCCCACTGCCTGCAGGTCCTCCAGCAGGAATATTAGTCTGCTTCTGTCTTTCCCCACCTGATGAATTTCCCAGTTAAAAATGACATTGTTGGGTGTGGGAGATGGTGTCCACCTCCTGTTCCCAGTGGTGCTTGTGCCTGTGAGAAGCAATGAGATTAAACTGAAATCGAAGCTTTCTGCCTTACACAACTGTTTTTATTGAAACTATAAATCTGCAAAATGGTTTGCAGTTGCCAAAATGTCTTGTGCTGCTTTTCATTTCAACTCAGACCAACAAACCCAAATGGCAGGCTTGACTGGATGGTGATGTTTTAATTTCTAACAACTTCCATTTAAATTGGGAAATTTCATCCTATAGCTTTAAGAAGCTGTTATTAAATTTGAAACATCATAAGTGTTCTGGAAAAAAACCCCAACCTAATAGTCCACTCTGTAAAAACAGACTCTCTCCTTTTTGGAAACTGCATTTGCCCTTCTCCATATCAAATTTCTGAAAAACTCTACTCCTGCCTGGAATGAGTCCGCTGAGCTGGTCACAGCTCCAAAGTCCACTTCTGTTCCCCATGCTCCTCAGCATGGTCAGGGCAGGATTTTGCTGGTTTGGTTCCATGAAGTGGCCTTTTCAGACAGGTTTTGTTTGGTTGGTTCATTGTTCAGCTCAGGGTTCCTACTAAAGAGTACCAGCAGTGGTAAGTAATGAACTTTGCTAATACATTGGGATAAGTTCTAAAGACAAATTGAACCTAAAAGAGCACAGTGTAGTGTCATATAAATATTTAATGTAAACATATGGATTACATTGCCCTGGAGACTGCTATCAGAGGCACTTTGAAGCTACATGTGGCTTGTGATAGCTAGACAGAGGCAGCTTTAGCCACGAGTTCAGGTTCCTCTATAAAACACTCCTCCAGTGACCACTTTGAAGTAGTAAAATTTTATTACTAGCTAAAAAATCAGAGTTCTGCAGCCAAAAATAAGTACTGTGGTATTTTATCTCTGCCCTATTGAAATGGACATGTATTTTTAGTACCCTTCTCCAAAACGAAGGTTGGATAACATGATCTGGGGAGAAAAGTGCCAGGTGTTGATGCAGAAAGGAAGCCTTGGTGAGGGTTGGTAGCTCCCGGTGGGGGCTTACCAGATAAAGCAGTTCCCCAGACCAACCCGAACAGTTCGTGGGTCCTCCAAATCTTCTGGCTGAGCGTGGTTAAGGCTGGAAGAACGGAGCGGGCTCTGGCTTGGGTTGGAAAAGGTGTTTATTCAGTGCAGCTCCATGTGCTAGGAGAGCACTTGCCAGAACATGTGCCAGAACTGCGATTTGGGCCCCTGTGCCCTCCTCTTACCAGGTCGCAGCTGGGAGGAGCACACCCTGGGCCAATGGGGGAAGGTAAGGGGTGGGTCCAGGACAGGGTGATACCAGGTGTTATCAGGGGTACAGGAGTGGGGGTATTTTGTAAGGAACAAACCAAGTACAGACAAATAAACAAAACACAGATACAAATTTGAAAACCTCATTCGCGCACCGCAACAACTTGGGAGCTGGCAGCAGTGTCCAGATGGTCTCAGAGCAGAGTCAGAGGGAAGCTCTTTGCAGCAGCTCCTGATGCTGCTGCCAGGGCTGTGGAGCAGTGCCTGCTCATCACTGCTTTTCCTCCCTAACTCTTAGCTTACCTCATCCCATCTCGGTGTCCCAGGGTGATCCCAATGGTGTGAGGTGGGAGTCACTGAGCTGACTGTGGGCAAGAATTTCCCATGAAACAGTCACAGGCAGCTGGAAGAGTAAACAGGACAGAGAGCACTGAAGGAGCAGAGGAGAGGATGAAGAAGTTAAATACCCCAGAAAAGGGTCTGAGTGGCCTGTCCATTGAACTGAATCAGCTTGAGAGATCATTTCCAGCACCCACCACTTTGGCAGAGCTTTGCACCCAGCAATGCAGGATTGCTGGAGCTGTGCCCATTTTTCAGGTGGGGATGATGAGGCAGAGAAGGGTGGTGACACTGTGGAATCTGAGCTCCTGCCTGCCAGCTCCTGTTGCACCCTCTCTTATCAACCAGGAAATGTAGCCCAGAGTAGGAGGTTTCCTGCTGGAAAGTTAGGGCTGTGTCTAATGTGGCTCCCTGATTGAATTTGGATTGATATAACCAGTCAGGAGCTCTCTGCATCAGTAGGACCTTCCTTGATGAGAAAGAGCTCCAAACTCTTTAGGGTCTCAGATCACTCTCTGCAGGGGGATGCACCCCAAACCAACCTCCAATGTCACAGGCAGGTTGTCCCAGGTCAGCTTCACCAGTTCACCACTGGCAGTGGCTTGCCTGGTGTCCCAATCAGGACACAAAAAGAATCACACTCACCCGTCCGCATGAGAGTGAGAAAAGAAGGACTTTATTTTGGAAATTTTAACTTATATAGTTTTTGGGATTTGGTCAAGGATTGGGGGACGAGAGTGTGATAGATATGATGGTAAATTCGTGCAATTAAATATAGGAGATGTAATAAATGTAGTAGATAGAATGTATATTTTTGTAACCCTGAAAATGTAAAGCTGATCCTGGTCCCTGGAATGGAGAGGGCATTTTCCAAGTATCAGGACACGCTTTGTGAACTGTGAATGGACAAGTTAACACCTTGATTTACACCAAAAAGGAGGGTGGCTCACCAGGATGTGGCTCCTTGAGTTAATCAGATCTTGTACATCTGGACCATCAATTCATCGATACTAATCTCGAGGGTGGACCCTGAATTTGGAGAAATCAACATCCCAAAAGAGAATTCCTGGAAAATCCTTTCAAACATGTTCCGGTGCCGGGAAACCTGTTCAAGATTCATCACTGAGTGAAAAGACTGGGTTTGAATCTAAAGACACAATACCTCTGCTGCCGGGAGGCACAAAATACAGTATAAGAACCCAGACCCAAACAACAGAAAATCGTGGAACAGTGCGAGATAGCAGCCCTGCTGTCGGTCGTCTGTTTCACCCAACATTCGAATGTTGTTTTCGTGGCTGTCCCAGATAGATTTTAAAATAGAAAAATAAAATTTATTCTCTTTATCCGATTGGCTAATTTTCATTTATAACAAGAGGAACACCCTTCTGACCCCAGTGGTCAAACCAGCAGTCCATCACAGAGAGGAATGCGAAAACAATCTATTTTGTTTATGTTTAAATCATGAGAACTCCAACACAAGAATGTAAACACATCAGAAGGCTGTAAATCAGGGTGACAGCCTGGCACCTCGTACAAACCTTTTTTGGGGGAAGAAGTTGAAAGTAGCAACCTGCAGTTAAAAGTGTCTTAACTAATTCTAACAATGGCAACTTAGGATCTACATGTCCAGAAAGTTTTATCATGCCAGAGACATCTGTGTTTTTCACTCTACTGGGTTTTATTTTCAATCATTTTTCTCATTAAAAAAAAAAGTGTGTATCTCATAATGTCTTCATAACTGAGCCAGCATTTAATTCCCTGATTAAATATGGTTGGTACAGCATGTGCCATTACACCCACCAAAATAGTGAAATGACAGCTCCCTTTGCAAAGTAGAAGACTAGAAATAACTTTCTGCTGAGAGATGCTATTAATTCTTCTCTCTTTTTTTTCCCTAATAAAAGCCGATATATAAGTGGCCATGATTCAGATCTCAGAAAGTGTTTTCTGACTAGTCTGTGACTTGTCGTATAAGGGCTACACTGCAGCTTTGATATTTATGGTATATTATACTCATGTAAGAGTTATTTTAAAAGGCTACAAGAACTATCTGCTTCTTGTTTTATGTATTATTTATCAGTCTCTTATTCTTTCCTTTATGCCACAGATTTTTTTTTTCAATCTCTCCCCTTGATGCTACAGAATCACAGGCCTGCTGTAATTTGCAGTAGGGGGATGTTTGCAGGCTGGGCTGTGCTGCACTGCTCCCTGAGCTGTAGGTGGCTCTGTCAGCTCTTCCTTGGGAAGCCATGCCTTTCTTACAGCACCCGCATTTTTCACCATGGTTTTTCAAACTCCATTGCTGCTGTTCACCTTGTGTTAATTTTTTTTTCCCCTTTAGCATTTCCTCCACCTTAGGAAAGCTGTCCTCTCCCTCACCCAGAAAATCTCTCATGGTTTGTGAGGAGGACTCAAAGTCGCTGTGGAAGCGGGGAAAGGCAGCAGCAGGCTTCTTCCCTGGCTGGACAACAGAGCATGAAACCAGCACTCCTGGCCCAGAAGCATCAGCTGTGAGGGCCAAAGCAGCTCCCAGCAGCCCAGGGCAATAAATACCCATCTGCCACACATATGTGCAGCAAACACCTGGTGATGCTGCAGCAGTCCCAGAGATCGAGGAGGGGATTTGTGGGTGGAGAGTTTCCCTCCACTTAGGATGGAGGAGGAATGTTACAGGGTTGCCTGAGATAAAGAGAAGTTGGACTGTATAGAGAACGCAGATCGAGCCAATGTGGTTAAGTGCTACGTTCCGGTTTATTTCGACTAAGATGGCTGCTTATATACATTTCTATATAGTTTACAATTACAGTGGCTTTTCATTGGCATACAGCAGAGAGAAGTATGAAAACACACTTTATTTTACTTACTCTTAAGGTGGCTATCACGTGCCTACTAACAATTCTACTCAATGACCTTCACAACCTTATTATCTTACCCGGACACCTTAACTACTAATTTCTAACTGCGCCACTCGGCTAAGTATTTTTAGCTGCGTCACAGGCTTCAAGGCCTCAGTTAGGCCTTTGTGAAGGCCTCAGCCCGGGTAGTTCAAGGCCTAGGTATACATCATGTCCACCTTCCCTGAGGAATTCTGTAACAAATCCCCCTTTTTCTTTTTGAACTACCCAGGCTGAGTCAAAGGCACGATTAATTGTTTTTTGCACACATTTAAACACACAAGGTATGACTATTAATATAACTATAATAATAATAAAGAGAATGATTCCAAAACGGATCAGATCTTTGATCCAACCAGCAAACCCAAGTGAATTGATCCACTTGTCGAAAGGAGTATCAACAATCACAATCTTTCCCATATTACTTCTCAGTTGTGCAAGTTGCTTATAGATTGACTGCAAGTGATCAGATAGGTTCATGCAGCACATGCCTTCCAATTTTTCACATCCATGCCCTTGGGCAAGGAGGAGGAAGTCAATGGCAGCTCTGTTTTGAAGGACTGCATGGCTGACAGTACCAACATCCGCAGCAAGTTCACTCAACATATTAGATGTTATGTTAATTTGTTTTGATGTCCAACAAGCTAAGGTTCATAACTGGGTAAGAGCTTGTGCTGATGCGACTCCTGGGGCAAAGATTGAGGCTACAATTACTGTTGGACTTTGCCACAAGTCAACTAAATCCTTACAATGGGAATTCAAATGAAGAGCACTGCGTTTAGATCGTCGGGGTGTTAGCGAAAATTTTGTGATTTGATGAATGGAGGGAGCAAACAAAGTTAATTTTCCAAAGTAACATGGACCTCCTGCTGCTCTTTGCAGCACTGCTGACCAGGCTCGCTCCCCACAGATGAGGAAAATACCTGGTGGTAGTTGTCTTGCAGCATCTTGTGCTGACGCTACAAGCTGTGTCCAATTGTTGCAGTACTCTGCATTACTATAATACAATGGGGATTTAGGAAACAACCAAGTGTTGCCAGCTTTGGATTGTCTCACATGGCCAAATGTTAAACAATAATTACCTGGTACAGAACCAAGGAGATCAAATTCCTGCGGTTCAGTACCCTTGACCTTAAGATTCTGAGCAATGGCAACAGCTTGGGCTCCTAAATAATTTTTTGGAATTTTATGAGTTTCACACCAAGTTTCAGAATGCATGTGAGTGGATCCAATGGGTTGGTGACACCATGCATTCCAGGCTTCTGCTAGATTTGAATATATTTTGGTTTGAGTCCAATTTTGGAATTCTATCATGGAAGACAATGGAACGCCAATTAAACAGGTGCGAAAAGTACTGGACGTTGTCGCTAAAGACAAACAGAATGAATCTCGTCCATTTCGATTGGCCCATGTGACCCACATGTTCTCTTTTTGGTCGATGTCAAGCACTGTAATCACACCTTTTACCAGGATAACACATATATCCACGGCCATTAAACAACACTTGACTCGGTCCTTGCCATTCCCCCGTTCGCATGTTCTTATAGTATACATAAAGTCCTGGAATTGCCAAGGCAATGATTCTTGGTTTGCCTGAGGAGTGCATCTTCAATTCTTTGTACTACACCTACCACGTACAAAGAATCCAATGCAACATTGAGTGGTTCCTTGTTCCAAGTCTGCAAAGCCCAACACATGGCTTTCAGCTCAAGGGTTTGTAACGTATCTCCTGTTTCACCCTTGATTACCTGTTGCAGCCATTCTTCTTGTTGCTGCCTAACACATGCAGCTTTTTTCATTTTCCGACCAGCATCTGTAAACACCGTCCTGCCTTTCACTGGTTTCAGTGAACACAAAGGCCTTTCCAACCAACGATGACGCGTGATCAGATGCCACATTGGACCTTTTGGCTGCTTATTGTGAACCACACCTGCAAAACCCATCAACGCTTCTTGCAAAGCAACTGAGTGTCTCATCAGCCATTCCAAGTCTTCATCTTTCACGGGAATGCTGATGTCTGCTGGTTCTTTCCTGTCTGTTTCTACAATTCTGTCCCTGCCTTTTCTTATCAATGCAGCAAAAGCGTCTGTTCTGCTCATGACGCAACACTTTGGCTGGACAGGAAGAAACACCCACTCAATCACACTTGCTGTCGAATCAAATTTCTGGTCAGATCGGTTTTCCCCCTTTTTCTTTTGCCATTGAAAGACAATGGCAAGTGGACAAGCTTCGGCGTTGGAAAGAAAAAGCGACAATGGAAGGAATTCTACACGACGAGCACTCCAACCATGTTGAAGCTTTTCTGACACATGCACCAAAGCCTCCCGTTGTTCAGGGGTGCAAATTCGCGAACTGCTGGCATCATTCCCATGAAGCCACAGTAGAAATGGCAACAAGTCATCATTGCTAATGCCTACAATCGATCTAACCCATTGCAGGTCTCCAAAGAGCTTTTGAGCATCATGCAAGCTGGTGATGTTATCATGTAATGTAATTTTCTGAGGACGAATTTGTGCGTCTGTGATCAGCCAGACTAAGTATTTCCAGGGAGCTGATCGCTGTATTTTTTCTGGCGCCACTGTCAATCCATGATGCTCTAATTGTGAAATCAGCCAGTCTATGTCAGCTTGTGGCAACGGTCGCTTGGTGGCAATGAGAATGTCATCCATGTAATGATAAATCATTGCGTCAGTGAAGTGTTGCCAAATTGGTCACAAGGCCCAGTCAACAAACAATTGACACATGCTAGGAGAGCTTCGCATTCCTTGAGGAAGAACTGTCCATTCATATCTTTTTGATGGAGCCTTTCTATTAATGGATGGCACTGTGAAGGCAAAGCGTTGAGTGTCTTGTGGATGGAGTGGAATGGTGAAGAAACAGTCCTTTAAGTCAACGACAACGATGCTCCAATTTTGCGGAATCATGGTTGGTGCGGGGAGGCCAGGCTGCAATGCACCCATGGCCTGCATCTGTGCATTGACTTTTCGCAAGTTGTGTCCTGGGTTGACGGTGCCTCCTATCCCAATCGTGCAGCTTTATCTCTATGTACTACACTGTTATGTCTGACAGCTGCCCCCCCCGCCCCTCGGTGGGGTGTTTTGCCGTGGTGGGGCTACTTGCTCTTTTGCTTTTGCTGCTAGCTTTTGCTTTTGCTGCTAGCTTTGCTTTACTGCTAGCTTTGCTTTACTTTGCTGCTGGCTTTGTGTTTTTTTGCTTTTGCTTTTGTTTTTTTCCCCTTTGCTGGTTTTCGCTGCTTTTGTTTTTTGGGTTTTTTTTTCCCTTTTTTTTTTTTCCTCCCTTTTCCCCCCCCCCAACCCCCCCCCCCAAAGATCATTGGACTGGATCCGGACCTGACCTGGGAATATCAGGGGGTCCTCGACGCCTGAAAACAGAAGCTCTGCACCCTCCCCTCACAGCAACTGCTTGAGTATTTTTCTTTTCCCTTGTGTTGGGGAGTGTCTTTGTTTATTTGTCAATAAATAGGTTTTTTCCACTTCTCCGCCGAGGAATTCCTTCTCAAACCCAGAGCTGGGGGGGGAAGGGGTGGTGGAGGTTTGTTTTCTGGGGGGCTCCTTCTGGAGACCTTCCCCTAATTTGTCCTAAACCAGGACATCATGTAACAACCTCCATTTGCCTGACTTTTTCGGGATGACGAAAATTGGAGTGTTCCCCGGACTGACAGATGGTCGAATGTGTCCAGAATTAAGTTGCTCTTGAATCAGCTGTTCTGCAATTTGCAGCCTTGTTTCAGTCATGGGCCACTGCTCGACCCATACAGGATTGTCGTTCAACCAGGTGATCTTTAGAATGGGTGGCTGCTCCGCAGTGGCCACTAGGAAAAATGCTGATCTGTGGTTAAAACCATGCCAAGCTGGGACAACACATCTCTGCCTAACAGTCCTCGAAGTTCAACAGGCAAAGGCATGACATATGGTCGTGCTACAATGACTTGATTGTCTTCGACGGTGATGCGAATGGGATCTGTACTAATTGAAGGAATCCTCATTCCGCCCACTCCAATGATGTGGTTGCTTGGAGCCTGCAAAGGCCAATCAGAAGGCCAATATAAGTGATTTAATACAGAAACATCCGACCCTGTGTCTAGAAGCAAATTCAGTTGGATCTCTTGAGACCCACATTGCAATCGCACTGTTCTTTTTGGACGATTTTTCAGATCTAAAGTGAAGAAAACATCGTGACCAGTGGAACCAAAACCTTCAGCACCTCTTTGTGCTTCATCAGGCTTTCTTGGTCATGAGCCATGTGGCAACAAGGCTTCAAGAGCTACAATCTGAGCAATTCTGCTGCCTTTTGGAATTGTCACAGGTGGTCGCAGGGCATAAGCTAAAATGTGAACTTGTCCTGTGAAATCTTCATCAATGAGTCCTGGGATGACAATCACCCCTTGTTTGCTCGTGGAGGATCTTCCAAGGAGCAAACCTCCAATGTGAGATTTGATGCTGTACATTGGGCCACATACATTGGTGGGAATCAGTGTGACTTTGTTATTTTGTAGAGTGACTTCTACAGCTGTTTCCACATCCACACCGAGACTTCCCCAAGTGGCAGGCTTGTTTTTAACTAGAAATCCGTTGGCGGGGTCTTCTGGATCTGGGCATCGACTTGTGTCTTCGCGCGGTGCCGCAATGCTCTGTGTCTCAAGTTTCCCAATTTTTTGCAAGCTTCAGTGGTATGCGTGTTGAGATTGCATTTGTTGCACCTCATGGGTATTTGACAGGAATCTCTAAAATGACCTGTCTCACCACAGCGAAAACAAATTTGCTTGCTGCAACGTGAAGACTTGCTTTTTGACTTTCCAGTGGTCAAGGCAGCTGCAATGATGTGTCCTTGCTGTTTGATGGCATCATGCATGGTTGCCATGAACTCTGCATTCTGATTCGTTTGTTCTGCTCGAGTTGCTCTCTCTAACATTTCATCAACAGGACTTTCTTTTGGAAGGGTGGCCAAAATGGTTCTGGTACGTGAATTAGCATTTTCAAAAGCCAGAGAACGAGACAGATGATCTTGAACATCTGGTGTTAAATCTGTGGCGTCTTTCAAAGCTGAAGCCAATCTGTCGATGAATTGAGCATAGGGTTCATTATTTCCTTGTTTGATTGTAGAGTAAGGTGATGACTTCTTCTTGTCTGGCACCAGCAGCAAGGCCTGAAGAGCCAACAATTGGGCAAGTCGATGCATTGCCACAGGAAAGGTGAGCTGTACAGAAGATGAAATGTACGCTCCATGCTCAGTCACCATGTCGGGCTGGATAGGGTAAAACGGATCACCCACTTGGCAATGCTTGCTGGCTTCCTCTGCACCCAGGCACTTCCATTCTCGTTCGAAGATGAGAAGATGCGATGGTGTGAGAAGAAAAAGTTGCAATGCTGGTACAATCAGATGGACAAAGGAGCTCTGCAGTGAAGATGTATTGAATTATGTTTCGTGCTGCCTCTGACCTGAGGCCATAAGTTGTAACAATGTCCTTGGCCTTTTGCAACACCTTGTAATCATAAGGTTCCCAGTTGGCTGTGCCATTTGCGATCACGACAGGACAGGAAAGAGCATTTGCAGCATCCCAATCTCCAGCCATAACTGCTGTCTTGGCAGCTGCAGCTTTTCGCGCATCAATTGGATTTTTGGAAAAAGCTGGTAATTGAGATGAGTTACGTTGTTCTTCTGGGTGCTGTGGCAGTCGAGCAAGCCTCGAAATGATGTGATGCAGTTCAGATGAACGCTGGTCATGTTGTGAAACAGTGACAGACTAATTGTCTTTGTGGATGCTGCCTGTGACAGGATGCAAAGGCAGTCACGTCTTCCTCTGGGTCAGAGTCGCTGTCAGTTGGAAGCGGACAGCCAGCTGGTTTGAGACTGCACGCTGACGTGTTTGCTTCTGCTTCTGTTGCTGTTGTGTGAGCAGTGGCTGCTGACACTGTGCAGCCCGCTTCTCCCCCCGCGGGGAGAGCTGCTCGGTCTGTGTCAGCGCTGATGCGGGGGGAGCTGATCCCCCGGTCCAGGTCAGTCTGCGTCGGCGCATGCTGAAGAGAGAATCGTTCCACCCCCACTGGCACTTCATTCTCGTCTCCGCCTGCCGTTCTGCCCCCATGCTGTGTCATCTGGGTCTGCCCATCTCCGCCCTCAGCTCCACCTGAGTCTCCGTCTTTCACCACGCCTCCTGAATGGGGCTGCAGAGCCACTTCCTGTTTGCTCTCAGTCTGTTCGAGCAGCTGAGGAGACCACTGCTCCACCTGAGCTACATGCTCTGCCTGGGCTACATGTTCAAGGACAGCTCGTGGGGTAGAACTGACTGCAGCACTCAAACCACGAATCGGATGTTCACCCAGACCGAAAAACTTTACAACTTTGGCAGGTTTTTGAGGAGGAAGGGATGGAATTCCTGCCTCGTCTCCTCCCACTCCCTCAAAAGCTTGGATCGCTGCTGCCACTGCTTTTTTCTCAGCTAACATGGCTCACAAGGTATGAATTTTTTTTTTTTCCAAACTGCTCCAAGGTCATGGGCGAGTTTCGCCTCCTTGCCTCCCGAGAGAGACGAATCCCAGAGAAACTCCCCAATCTCGCGCCATTCTGAGGTACTAAAAACCAATGACGAATCATGCAACTTTCCCCGTTTCCACGCCCACAGGGCTATCTGTTCAATCTCAGTCGTTTTCACCTTTTCCCCTCTCTTAGAAAGGATAGTAAACAAAAGGTGAACCCCTGCTGCAATTTCCGCATCCATCTTAGATGTTTACGTTCCTCTCTCTGCTGCGCTGCAGCTTACCTTCTTTCCACATGGTGGTGCTGACGCTGTTCCTCGGCGTCGGACCACTGCAGAAACTCCAACTTCCTGCTCCGTTTAGCTCAACCAAGCTCGGCGTCTCCCAGCGAAAGCCTACCCGTATCTAAACTAAGACTTTCTCCAGAGCGTCCCCATATTTAAACACCCTCTGGGTCAGTGCCCACGTCCGGATGGTTTTTCGGCATCGATGCTTGCAAGGCACTCACACTCCCAGGTCCCTGTTCGGGCGCCAGTATGTTGCAGGGTTGCCTGAGATAAAGAGAAGTTGGACTGTACAGAGAACGCAGATCGAGCCAATGTGGTTAAGTGCTACGTTCTGGTTTATTTCGACTAAGGTGGCTGCTTATATACGTTTCTATATAGTTTACAATTACAGTGGCTTTTCATTGACATACAGCAGAGAGAAGTATGAAAACACACTTTATTTTACTAACTCTTAAGGTGGCTATCACGTGCCTACTAACAATTCTACTCAATGACCTTCACAACCTTATTATCTTTCCCTGACACCTTAACTACTAATTTCTAACTGCGCCACACTCGGCTAAGAATTTCTAGCTGCATCACAGGCTTCAAGGCCTCAGTTAGGCCTTTGTGAAGGCCTCAGCTTGGGTAGTTCAAGGCCTAGGTAGACATCATGTCCACCTTCCCTGAGGAATTCTGTAACAGAGGAATATTTAATAGAAAATTAGAAATATTTTTTAAAAATTCAGTCTCTTATTTCTTCATTCTCATTGTTAATTATGTCTCCTGGCATGTACTTGCAGGAGAAACCATTCTGTCAGCTCCTGCATCGGCTGCCTTGTGCCTGATTGAATTCATGGAAGATGTTAGTGCTGCTCGTCCCAAACACAAGACAGCTCCTTTAGGGCAAGAGCTGGTGCAGAAGAGCCACAGCACTGCTGCTTTGTGCTGGGGAATCCCAGCAGTGCTCTGGGGCCTGGCTGGGCCAGTGGAGCACCAGGGACCCCTTCTCATATTGCTCTGTTCCCTGCACTTACAGAGTGATCTCTGTATTTTGTCAAAGCTTCAGTGACCTGTTCTGTTGCCTTTAGCTCCCTGCTGTACTCTAAGCATTGAATGTTGCTCCTGGAAATAATAGAGAACCAGCTTTACATTCACCCAAAAGGTATCAGTTGCAGTTTAATATTATTTTTCCCTTATAGCTTTTTTTCTCCTCTTTCCACATGAACTCTGATTAAATCCCTTTGAGCATCTGTTTCCTTCTGTTGTAAGCCCAGCCTTAGTCCAGGGCTGTGAGCAAGCAGGGCTGCGACACTTCCCCCAGAGTTCCTGAGTGTCCTTGGCACCCACTAGATGATCGGGGCAGGAAATCACTAGACGGACTCCACGTGCCTCTCCGAGTCACCAGTGAGACAGATTTGAAAAATCCCAGCTGAACCTTTATAGTAGATTTAAGAACATATACTGTATGTTAGAATGTATTCCAAGTAGTACTTTAGAATATATGAGATCGCATTTTAGAAGACATTTAGTGAACACTGAATGCTGTGTCTGTTACCCTTTTGCATATTTTTAAGCACTACAAGTACTGGGAGCCTTGGCGAGTCAGAAGAAGAACTAGCCTAAACAGCAGAATAACAGGGCTAAGGGTGCAGATAAAGAAAAGAACACAGACTCTAAGATGGTGTGTTCCCTTGAAAACGTGCCAAGAGGGCCAAAGTACACACGGGAGAGATAAAGGTGAAGAGGTGAACGCCTGAAGACCACCACCACGGCCTGAAGACCACCAGCACCACAGACTGAGCATGCCCAGAAGGGCGTGGAGTAATAACCATACCAAGCGAGGATGGGCGGGGTCAGGGAATGAATATGTATGAAGGGGGACTGTGGAATGTCATGCATATGTAAGACCTCAGGGAATATTAAGGGGGGCAAGTTCCCTGGTGGGTATGCGTGTCTTTGGTGAAATTATTCCCCACGCATCTTGACGTCGATAACTACATACCACTCTAACAACTATTATTAGTTGTGGAGTTCTTTCCAACGCGTTTCAACCAGTTTATTCACAGAGACCGAAAGCGATCTTAGCTCAAAGGCTTGGCAGGGATGGAGCCCCAAGGCCGGCCTCGCAGCCACTTATAAACAGGGAGGTCTCAGGGGAGGGTACAAACACAATGACCAATGGGAACACAAGAAACAGGGGGGGGGGGGGGCAAACTGGGGCCAAAG
>JANPWX010017606.1:30001-101545 GCA_024734555.1 Trochalopteron elliotii
AACTTGAACCCAAAGTGGGAGTGACTAGCACAGAGTAGGATTGGCAGGGGGAGTTAGGGGGAACAATGGATGGACTCAAGGGATGAGTGACCTCAGCACACAGGAATGCAGCTAGGATCAAACCAACCCCACAAGGAAGGAGGGGGGGGGTTACAGAACAAACCATTTGAGGGACTAAAATTATGAAAAAATGCATCACCATATCCTTCCATCACCATTTGATCAGGTCCCCTCTTGTTTCAGAGCAATTCTTTGCAAACCCATTGAGCTTATTGTCACCCTGATTCAAAAGCCTTCTCATGATCTTGTTTACATACTTCTAGTGGAGTCTCTCACAAATGTAACATGAACAAAAGTAGATTGTTTTTATACCTCTCTGTGATGAACTTCTGAATTGACCACTGGGGTCAGAGAGCTGTTCCTCTCATCTACCAATCCTTGACCAAATTCCAAATCTTATAAAAACCCCAAATCATAATGAACTGTCTTCCTTCTTTGCCTCACTTCAACATGCTCGCGTGCGTGTCATTCTTTCGTGTCGTAAATTGCGACAGCTGATTACCCTGGGTCTGCCTGTGCTTATTGCTATGATGGTTGGGCAGGGATTGAATTGTTTTCCAATGGGAAGGCTCTGTCACCAGCATGAATCACATGGAAAAGACATGTGACTACCAGCCCAAAAGTCATTGCAAGCCTCATCCTGCCAGTGTTGTTTATTCCAATACACTTTGATGGGTGGATCTCAACACGCAAGACAAGCCCAGGAAATGGGTGGGTGTTTGTTCAAAGGAAAGTAAAGGCCAAATGTGCTTTTCACCAGGGTTCACCTTTCAGGGTGTCACTTTCTGTGATCTGTTTTGTAGACTGTCCCTGTTCCTTGAAGCTACAATACTCTGTTTTTCCTCTGATGTCGATGATGTTCCTGGGAATGTGGTCCCATATCTGTCACTTACTGTGTTTGTTACAGTCTGCAGTGACACACCCTTTTTTACTTTTTCTAGCAGGTTGTGGTGGTTTAGCACAGATGTGAGGTTTTTTTCCTATGGAAGTTATAGCAGATGTTGACAGCTTGGTTGACCAATTAAAGAGTTAGATATGCCTCTGGAAAACACCCATATAAATCTTGAGGGTGTCCAAGCCAGGCCCTTTTCCTTCCAGCCAGTGACAGGTAACAACCGGCCCCAGCAGACACTCTGAAGAGCGGCCAGGCTGGCTAGGCCCCTGCTGTTTCCCTCTTCTGGGGGGAGGGGAGTCGGCTCAAGGCCTGGCCGTGCCTCTGGGCCCAGGCTGGCCGGGCCTCCTCTGCTTCCCTCTGATAGGTGGGGGAGCGGCCCGAGGCCTGGCCAGGCTCCATCGGTACTCGGCAGGGAAGGGGAGGCTGTAGCTTAATATCAGCTAATTTTAAAGCCGGCCGAGCTGGGAGGATGCTGCTGGCCGGGCCCCTGATAACAGCTATGGGCCCAGTTGAGCCGAGCCCGCCCCGATTATCACCGAGGGATGGGCAGGGTTCCCCCCCCCTCCTCCGATGATTCCCAGAGAAGAAGGGAAGAGGGGGAAAGCCCGGCTCTGAGATCCCACTGCCGGAGAAGCTGCTGCCTGGCAGAGATCACATGATCACTGCAGGCTTGGGCAGATTTAACCCTTTCTTGGCAAAATGAAGCTTCCAAGGCTTAACCTTTCCCTGAGAGACAGAAGAAAAGAACAGAGTAAACTTAGAGAAGACACAGCATGAAGTCAGTGGAGCAAGAGAAAAAGGACTAATTGGAAGAAGGGATTGAGGAAGTGGACATTTTTAGCTGGACTTCTCTGGTGTAAATCATGGAGAAATGGACTATTTCTTATATCATAATGCTGTTTGGGGGAATGCTGGTTCTAGTCAAAGGTTGTGGACTGATATAATTGAGATTAATTGAGAATTTTGAATAGAGTAAGCCTCCCACTCCTGGGGTAAAAGGAGGTCTCAGCCTTTGAGACGAAGATGATTTTTGAGAGAAAGTGATTTGAGGCCCTCGGCTCCTAGGGTAAAAAGGAGGTCTCCATTTCTTTTGAGATAGAGACGATTTTAGAGATAGAAGAGAATCCTTGTTTTATACTAGAAGAAGCAATCTTAAATAGTACCCCAAATATGCTGAAAAGCCCATGAGTAGCCAGGGGAAAGGCTGCTAATAGGTGGGACTGCACAATCTGCAAAAAGTCCAGGCGGTTGCAGATTTGTGACATTGGGAGCCACCAGACTTTTTTTCTTGTGGCGAATGTCTCCATGGGACTCTAGAGAGACTCCTCTCCTATAGTGATGAAAGATTATGTTTAAATGGTGAAACTGACTGAAAATCACAGGTTGTCTCTATGTTGTTTGTGAAAAGTGAACAGTTTGTAGTGGGAGAAAGGGTTGTTTTGAAAGTTTCATTTTTTTCCTTTTCTTCTTTTAGTGTGTGTGTTAATAAAATCTATCTGTTTACCTTAAGTTAGGCCTGTTTTGCCTTTTCCTCCCAATTCTATTTCCCGGAGGGAAAAGAGAGTAGACACTCAAAACACTACACTAAATTTGGCAAACAGAAACAGAGGTGAATATGAAACCACTACACAGGTATTTTTTAAATTAAAGAAAATGCAGACTTCTTAGCAGAGCTTGGTTATTCATCAATATTATTAGATTCTCCCTTCCCTCTCCTGATGCTGGGAATAGAAACCTATGAAACTACTGTGGAGCTCTTAAAACAAAGCACTGAATAAGGAGGATGGGAAAAAACCATACAGCTGAAATGCAGAAAGAGATTTTATGTACCAGTGTAGGGGGAATATTGCATTGAACACTGGGTGTGTAAGCTGGCAAGACCTGGCAGGGGACAAGCATGAGACAGGCAGGGAGGGGATGCCATGGGCTTGCCCCAGGCCAGTGCTGGGGGCTCCTTCCTTCCCTGCATGAGGCTTGTCATGTAAGGGAAGCACCTGGCTGGACCTGACCCGATAGGGAATAACAGGAGCTTTTGAGAAATATATTCGATTTTTTTTTCTTGCTTCCAAAGCAGAGGCTTACAAACACCAAGAGAAAAGACTATGCCTTCTTAAAATCTTGGAGGAATACTTTTCTGTCACATCGCAGGGGCACAAACACCTGACTCCTGTGCGGCTGTTTGCAGATGGTGGTGTGTTCCAGCTGGTTTGCCCAAAAAGAATTGGGGAGTTCAGGCAGCAGCAGAAACCTCTGCACTGGCAGCACTTTAATGCTAACAGCCCCCACAGGCAGGGTCATCCTTCCTGGTTTTATCCTGGAGGGTGTTTGCTTGCTGACCCAGCCTTGGGAAAGGAGCTTGGCACCAGAGAAGTGCTTTCTTTACAGTCTATTTACCGTTCATCCCTCCTGGTCAGGTTCACTTTCAATGAGAGGCTTGAAGCAACTAAATCTGCCATCAGGGGATGTACCTAGACTGCTGGGAGTTTGAGCAAAAGCTGGTTGGAGAGAGAAGTACTCGAGTCCCCATTTCTCCCAGTCACAGCAGCAGGTAGCTTTCCAGTAAGAACCTGTGTCTGTCTCTGGGATGTGCTTGTGAGCCCCAGCCAAATACAAGCCTGGGAGCCCTCTTGTGCAATGCCTTGTCTCTCATTTAGCAAGGAGAGAAATAGAAATGCAGCCCTCACTCCAAGCCCATCAGAATTACACACAGATGAGAGGGGTTCAACAGGGCAGTACAGGAGGTGTCAAAGACCCTGTAATCCCACCTGTGCTGCAGGTACAAACTGATGGGTCTTAGGCATGAAGGAAGAACTGGAAAACCTGCAGAGTGCAAGTGCCATCTGCAGCAGAAACTGCTCAGCAGCTTCCACCCTTCAGCTGTGATCTCTGCTTTTCCACCAGCTATGGCATTGTGGAAACACAGCTGCTGTTATGGTTCTGCTGCAAACACAGAGCTTGCAGTTGTTTGCCACTGCCTAGAAGAGTCCTGGGCTTCCCAGGAAGTCATTGTGCTGGCTTTTTCCCACCTTTCTGGCATGGGTGGATAAGGCCACCGGGTGCTGAATGAGAAAACACCCAGCTTTTCTCTTCACAATTTTCACAGGCACAAGGTTCACCTGTGGTTCAGTATTTAACTAAAATTAAGGCTGACAGCTTTTCTCTATAAATTAAATCAATGAGATGTTTGAACTACTGCTAAATTACTTGTGCAGATCTTTGCTGTTTAACATTGTCTCTGGGCTTCCTTCCCAGACACCGCCTGCAGCTGCCCTCATGCCCCTTGCCCATGCTGGGATTAAAGGGCTGGTCATTACTGGATTGCTGGTGCTGGGAGAGGTGGCCACACAGAATTTTCAGAGCCACTCCTCTGTAGTAATGCACCCCACATACCCAGCAAGTGTTTTCCATATAGGGAAAGTTTAAGGCTCACCCCTTAAGGTAAAGAACCTAGATTCTTCCATACCCTCCTGAGAAGGATTGGCTCAGGGCCAGAGAGAAGCATCTATTGGATCTTGTCACTGTTCTTCAAACCCTGTATCTCTATTGGCTGTCAGCCAGGTTATCCCTCCTAAAACATTCAGTATTTAAGAAAGAGCACAAAAGGAAGTAAAGGCTTTTTGAGATGTCTTAGCAGGGTGTCTGAGTTTTCTCAGGCGCCTGTGCATGGTTTATTATTTGTTTTCTGTAACGTTTTGTTACTTTGTTATTTTTTCTTTATTAAACTTTTTGATTTACAAAACATCTTCGAGGAGCAGTCTTGCTAATTATTATAGCCATTTTTCTGCAAGGCTGGACCCTCAGAGTGTGGGACAAACCCACACTCCTCTGCAGGGGAGAAAGTTTACTTAACAAAAGAAAAAAAAATAAAGGCAAAAAAAGCGCAGTCTTACCATTGCCTGGCAGGATGTTTTGTTGTGTTAGTCTGAGGGCACTGCACAGCAGCAGTGCTGCCCACGGTGTTCATGTCCTAGCTGGTTCTCTGCACTTTGCCCATGCCCACAAGCTTTTCACTCAGACCTACTTAACTCCTCCTGCCCAGCCACTCACAGCATCTCCCAACAGCAGCTCTCACCCAGCACGTCATCAACTTTCATTCTTTTTTCAGCTAAAATGGGCTGGATTAGCAGGGGCAGTTGATAACACTCATGAGTTCATTTAGGCAAATAGGATAAGGGATATATGTGGGCAGAAGCAGGAGCATTCCATCCATCAGAGCTGTAGTGAATGGGGGCAGTTTGCCTCTACCATCAGCTGCCGGAGCTCAGGGGCTCAGTCCAGTTTGGAATCAGCTTGGAGAGGTATCAGGACCTTGATGATTATGGGAAGCCTGTCTGGGATAATTCTGCTCCCTGAGTAACTCTGGAAGGGTAGGAAGGTGGGTAAGAGGTGAGGCTGTTTCCATCTTCAAGAAATGCAGGGTTTAAAAAGGAGCATCTACTTTGTGGAGCAAGCAGACCAAGTTATTTAATAAACAGCAACCTTGTAGGAGACAAGCTTTTTAAGAGCAGAAACTAAAGCTGGTTTGATTTGGTAAATCTCCCTGAGTGCTTCCTTTGCTGTTGCTTTGCAGAGGACTTTTCTTCCTTATAGCACAGTTCCCTGAAGCAGAGGAAAGAGGCACCGTGACCTGGGAGCTGTGGTTGCCCAGCTGAGGAGAGAGCACATTAGCTCTTTGTTGCTTGAAAATTAATCTCAGCAAGTACCACTGGCAGAGGAGTTAATAGCTGTAAAACAGATAAGAAAGCTAAATGCAGGTAGTGAGGCTATTTTGCACACACATCATCAGAGAGTTTTAGCTGTGGTCTGATACCTCAAGGAACCAGGTATTTCAGTGCTGTTTGTGGCCAAAATATGTGGTTCATAGTTAAAATTGTGTTTGCTTTAAAGCATTTCAAATTTCTTTTTGTCTCGTTTCCACTGCAGTTCAGGAGGGGTGTAGAAAGTGATGTTGAGTAAGTTACCTTCTTTTTCTACCACTTGACATCTGGTTGCATTAGTGGAAACACACCCTGAGGGTGCACAGTGCAGGCATGGAGTGCAGGTAGGACAAACATCAGTTTGTCTGGAAATGCCTGTGAGTTAAAGCCAATTACTTGACCATATCCCAAGATTCTGTTCCAGTAGAGGTAAGATTTTTGACCATTGCTCAAATACAGGATTTCTTGTGCCACTGGCAGATTTGCAATCTATGCTGAGCTGTGAATTTCCAAACAAGACTAAATTGTGACCAAGTAGAGCTATTTGTCTGATAGATCAGTGTTCTGGCAGAGTGATTCAGCATTCAGGACTCCCCAGCTCCAAGGGGCTGAATTGGACTGAATGTAGAATTGTGTGTATCTCGTAGTGTCTTTGCATCTGACATTCCCATCAGATCAATGTTTCCATGGGGAATCCAGATGTTTTATAATCAAAGCATTTGATATTCTTTGGGAAAACTTAGAACTCTGTTACTTTCTGAATTGTCAAACAAATAGTTTAGTCATTGTTTTTTTAAAATACCATCTTTTTCACTTTCACTGGTGCCATATTCGGTTTATTAAATGCAGGCACAATGCAGGAAATGTCAAAAGAAGCAGATTAGGGATTATCTAGAGCAAAATATGACAAAAATGACTATATAATATGGACATGGCCTATAAACCTTGCAGGTCTCTCTGGTTGAGAGAGGCTGAGAAAGGGGGAGATGAGCAAGGTGACAGGGACAAGAAGAGAGAGGTTAAGGCAGGTGCTGATTGGGAAGCACATGTGGATTCAACTCAACAAATACAGTGCATTTACTTGGACTCTGTGAGTTGTCTCCATCTGGGATGTCCAGTTTGAATGTCACTCCACAATTCTGAGCTGTCCAGCTGCTGCTTAATTATTGGCATAAGGATACTTCAGGCAGACTTGGGTAATCTTGGCCTTTTGGGCTGCTGCAGTGTTTCCTCAGGATTACCAATGAGTTTTGTGTCCTTTCCTGTTTGCCTTTTCATCTGAGATGTACAGAAAACAATGAGATGCCAGAGGGCAACTTTTCAATTCTTAGCAAAATAAAAATATGTGCCAGGATTCATGCATATATCATGTGGACACCTGTGTTATTGAAACACATCTCCTTTGCTCTTTGTGATCTATTTACTTGAACCACTCTAAAATTCAACTAATGCATAATATTGAAAAATCTCCTGTGGAGATGGGTAGAAAACATGAAACTATTTTGTGCTGGGAAATTCTGCACTATATTACCCACTTTTCCCTTCAAGCACTTCCAGCATGGAGCCTTACCCTTGCCAGGCTCTGGTGCAAACCCAAGGAGTCTCAAGAGGCTCTGACCAGAGCAAAGCCTTAGGGGTCAATATTTGTTTATAAACCATATTCCTGGGCAATTCCATTTTCCACCTAGTACTGAATTTACCTTAATGTCTTGTCTGGTTATTGTTGCAGAATTTCTTAGGGACAGTGAATATAATTTGTATTTGGACTGTGAGTGAATCACCCAGACTGGGTCTTGGTGACACAGGTGGAAATTCAGCTGCCAAGTCTGTGGCGCAGTGAGAATTGCCCCTTAAGGTGTTAACAAGGAACAGGAGTTTTCTAGTAGTTAGCAGGTGCAGTGGTTGGTGTGGACGCAGTAGCTGCCTTAAGAGTTTGGTCAACAATGAGTGTTTGCATTCTTTTCTGTGCTGTGTACCAATGAAAGACCACCTGTGACTGTAAACTGTGTAGAAGTGTATATAACCTGCCATCTTAGCCAGAATAAATGGAGAACATAGGATTAACCATATTGGTCATACCTGCATTTTGCTCTTGCCAACTTCTCACTTATTTTGGGGTTCCCTCAGCTTTCCGGTTATTTAATATTTTCCAGTCAACTAGAGGAGCTTCCACTCCTGCCAGGCTCATGTTGTGAATGGATAGCTCTTCCAGGGAGATCTCAGCCCTCTAAGGACCTTCCCCTGGAACTTAGAGGAGCTGGTGCTTTACTGCTGTGAACATCTGACAGACTGTTGAGCAGAGAAGTGCAGCAGGGAACAGTAAGACCTTTCTCACAGTGTGATGTTTGGTGGGAGGTGTGGTGAGGTCCTGACTCACTGCTCAGCCACCCTTGTATTCATCTCCTCCTACTTAACAGATGTCTGAAATGCAGCTCTAAGCACATGTGCAGAACTTGCTGCTGCAACAAATCAGCCTGAACAAGATCTGAGAGGAAGAGTATCAATGGAGGCTTTCAAGTCAGAGCCAGGGAAGAATACCAGAGAAGATTAATAACCCATGTCTGTAAAGATCTCTACTTTAGTGTCACGTTGCCACCCATGTCCTGTGGACACAGGTCCCTGGCATGAGGGCTTTGCTTCAAAACCACATTGTTATGAGGAACCTGTGGTGCAGCCCAAGCTCACGCTGTTTAGGACTAATGAAGGTAATCAAGAGTTTCATTCTGTGAAATTACAGTGCACTGAGCCCTTCCCTTAGATGGGATTTCAGCCTATGAAAACTTGCCCCATTTGCTGCAGGGAGATTGAGGCAATGGCATTTGTTTGATCTCCAGCCAAGCCTGGGTTTGAGGTCTCTTACCTGCGAAAAATAAATAAATCAAAATATTAGAAGGTGCCATGCTGATAATTGATTCTTCCAAGAATATTTTTCCCAAAGCTTAAACCATTTGCAATAACAAGAAGTTATAATGAAGCCTAAGTGTATTTCTGAAGTGAAATCATTAACAATGGATTAGCCAGTAGAATCCAATTTACTTTTCCATCAGTGATGCTAACACAGATTGGAATTTCATTGAGGTATTGGGCATCATCATCATCATCCTCTTAACTGAGAGAAAATATATATTTGCCATTCTCCAGTGGCTGCACTTCACAAGAAAAATGGCATCTTATACAAAGGATCAAGCCAGAATCTTAATGGAGAAGGTATTTACAAGAAAATAAATGTGCACATAAATATTTCACAGGCATCTCATATGTGCATTGTTTCATTATGTTTAATGGATGAATGTAACCATTTTACTTGTGTGGATTTTTTCCTCTTAAGCAATGTCTTGAGGAGTTTCATGTAAAGAAATAAATTTGTGTGAATATCTGTAGTGTTTTATAAGATAATATATCAGAGAGGTAGAGGAATCCTTCTCCTAGGAGTTCTTTTCCTTAAAGAAAAGAGCTTACCACTCTGTAAGTATTGAATACTAAAATCTGTGTGTTGGAAGCCTTGGTCCCTGCTTTTATTCTCCATGCTCTGAGCCCTGCTGTGCTTTCTTTGTCCCCTGAGAGGAGTGGCATGAGGCTCACAGCAATGGGCTGCAGTGGCAGGGAAGTGGCTGTGGTTTTGGGGAACCAGTTTTAGTCCAGCAGACCAAACTACCTCAAGCAGAGCAGGGATCTGGATTCAGAGAACACCGGTGTCTCCTGTGAGTGTGGCTGCTTTGCAGCTCATTGCTCTCTTCTCCCAACCCCTCAGGAAATGCAACAGCAGAGATTTCTTGTAGGGCTCCTCGATGCTCCTCTCTCTGGAAAAAAGTCTTAGTTCAAAATTCTGCTTCTTGATGTCTGAGTGCTCTGCATCTTCCTGCTCTCCCACCCCAATCAAATTTTAGCATTTTAAGTCTTTGCTATGGGCTAGATGCCCACAGATGATAGAGATGTCCCTATGAAGTGTGTTGGTGACTGAGCCAAGCTACTTGCTCTGCAGAGGGGCTGTGGCAGTCAGGGTGGGCATTGTCCCCACAGGGTCACTGCCTTAGAACAAGATGCTGCAGGGTGTTGTGTGCCTCTGCCAACAGTGTGTTTATTCACAGACTGTAGTGCTTAAACCTTTCCTCTCTAAATTTTTCTCTGCCAGAATAATATGATTTAGGGAAAAGTCCCAGGAGTTGCTGATGGCCAGGAAAGTCAGCTGCTGTGCTCCTGGGGGATATGGTGGTGTTATTCCATGTGCAGCCAGGTAGGTACCAACTGTCTTTTGCTGAGCTGTAATCAGGGCATTTCTTTCCACAAAGAGAACATTTCTCCAGATGTCAGACCACTGTCTCAAACCAAAAATGAAACACTAGATTTTGATCCTAGTGATATAACAAGACAGTGATTGATACCAAGCCAAAAAACCCCAACACTTTATTTAGGGAAGAGTAATTTTTGGGAATATTATTTTAAAAATGTAGGCATGGAAAGTTTAAATAGAAAGCAAACTGTAGCTTTTAATGAAATCAGTGTCTCTTTTCCTCCCTATTAAGAATCCCCAAACCAATCAGTTTGTGAACTAGCCCAAGGTGACCAAAGGTAATTCACATAGAAGTTTAGACCAGATTGCATTTGGACTTGTCCTGAGTATTAATACATGCAACCATTCTCATTGTGTGAACTCTAGAGAGAAAAGATAGGCTGTTGGGTTTTTTTTAATGCTGGTGCTAAAATTATCTGCTGGTTTTGAACATTTCTGTTATGATAGTTGCAGTGTTAACTCCCACAGCCACCTCTCCCACTAACACAGGTGCTGGGGAGCCATGTGGCTGTGTTTGTAGTGCACCAGATCAGCTCAAACTGCATGAAGGATGCTTTGCTCTGATAAACCCCAGTTTGCCTCTGTCACCCACTGCAGGAGAGGGCTGACCTCACTGGAGGGCTGGAGGAGATGGTGGTCAGAGGAAGAGCCATTAGAAGAGGTCAGTCCTTAGTGCTTCTGCCTTTTGACAGGGTGATTAAATAAAAACTGGAGCTCTAAATCAGGTTTAGCAGCCAACAGGAGCTTTATTCCTTACCTTCACTTAGTATATGATGGAGTATGTGATGCCAGGTAACTTTCTTGTTTCCTTGGAATGGTGTGGGGAGACAGAGACAGTGCTGAAGGCAATCTTTCTCTTGATATATTGCAGCTGTGTTAATTATACAAGAGTGGGAACAACCTTGCCCTCCCAGCTATGGGTGTGATAGAGTGAGTTAGCAGGTAGAGCATGAGTTGGAGTCTGCTGGCTATGCTGAGAGGAGGAAGGGACAGGAGGTCGTGCAAGGGACAGAAAGGGTAAGATGCTGTATGAGGGACAGACGGGGTTAGGTGGCTGTGCTAGGGACAGTAAGGAGCGAGCCAGAAATGCAGAAGGAAAAGAAAAAGAGCCAGAGCTGTGTGGTGCTGCTCTTGGGATTGCAACAGAAAAAAGGTATGAGAGACTTTTCGATAACAAGGTGCTGATACTTGAAGCCTTCTGAAGTTTTATTGAAGTACTGAGTGTCGTGGCCATCTCAACAACCACAGAATGGCACTCTGATTTTGTTTTGCAGAAATCCATAAAATTGTACACAGGCAGTCGGGACTTAGCTTCACATTGCTCTCTGCAATCGCTGCTCAGATGCAGTTTCTGCAGAGCTGGGCTCTTGCATTACCCCGTGGTGCTGCAGGACACCAATGCAGCCTCCCCACCATGAGTTACAGTGCCGGTGAAATGTTTAACTGCTGCATTAACAGCGTGGGGCTGGGCTCACTTCTGCACATGAGTCATCGTGTCTGGAATATGAGATCACTGCTCTCGTCTCCAGGGAGGCTGCAGAGGCCACAGCAGTGAGCAGAGCCATCCATCACATGCCCAGGCTGTTGCTCCGAGCCCTCCTGGCCAGCATCCCTGCGGGCAGCAGGGCTGGGCTGGGCTGCAGGTGGCGATGCTCGGCAGGCAATGCTCAGCTCCATCCCGGAGGAGGCTGCATTCTGAGCCCTGGTGCCCAGACTGGGCTGCAGATGTGTAGCCTGGGCCATTCCTGGGCTGTGAGAGGGCCAGACACTGCAGAGAGGAGAGTGGGATGTCACAGTTACAGTCAAAAGAATGAAAGAGAAAACCCTGACCAAGAAGGAGGCTGTCAGTGCAGAGGCAGCCGTGTATGAGATGAGCCCAGAGCAGTGTTTTCCCATCCAGGTGGTCTGGGGGCGCTCAAAGATGGGATGAATGGGCTGGCATCAGTCTGCCAAACCAGACTGTGCTGGGATGCTCAGGAGAACGATTGTGAGCCCACATTTAATTCTGCCTTGCAGCAGCCCTTTCCCAGTGCTCTGGGGATTGAGGCTTCTGGCTGTGATTCCCTGTTTCTCTGGAGGAGACTTGGGAACCTTAAGAGAAAACCAGTTGTCTTGAACAGCCCATCCTGCAACTAGAAAAGAAATCTATTTTGTGATTAAGTTATTCAAATCAGAATATGCCATATGCAGCATTTCCCAGTGGGATGCAGCCAGCAGACGCATTGGCAGTCCCTTCTCCCCCACCCCCCCTCCAGCTCACATTAGGTAAAACAAATGCTCATAAACCAAATAACAACCATTCTTTGAAATTCGGGCCAGTCTCTGCTCTGCCTGTATAACTGAGGCTCTGGGATGTGTCTGAGAGGAAATGTGAGACACAGGAAATCTGTAGGGCAGGGACTTGAGTGCATGTCTCTCCATTCTATAGTGGTGCTGTAATGAGTGGTGCATGCTGGAAAAAGAGCAGTGAAGTAGAACAATATTGAAATGTATGCTCCACTGGGGTGGACTAGAAGTTGAATATATGGGATTAGGGATTGAGTTTTAGGAGAGGGTCCATGGCTAAAGGATGGGGTGGTGAGAGTTTTCTGATATTTTTTGTATTCTTTCATCACCTACAGAATATCTGAAGGTCACAGGTAGGAGGAATTCTTAGTGCTGAGACAGCTATTAGTGTGGTGGTTGTTTTGCACATCAATACCAAATACTATGTGGAAAAATTATTCTGTTTAGAAAAGCATCAAATCTACCTCCAAAGAACACTGCATCAAACCATGTACATGCTCTGGCATTTCTGAAGTTGTCTTCATACTCATTAGACTTTAATGATATGAGTGACTTTTTGTCTATCAACTGCTGCAGAGACTTCTCCCTTTGCACCCTGCTCTTAAGTAACGTCTGGGTTTTGTAGTCCTCCCTAATGCATTACATTTTGCTTGTATGCTTTTCAGCCTTTTATTATATAAAATGAGGACTATTGCTGGGCAAACTCTGATTTACAAATTCCACAGGCTTTATTCATTTACAAATCAAAAGGATAAATGAAATTGGACTGGGACAATAAACATACAGGGGATAGTGGATGCAGGGGGAAATGAGCCACTGAATAACTGAATCAATATGATTCCAACAGAAACCATTTATTGTTTACATTACATGCCAGATATAGATTCTAGGTCTACTGTCCATGTGGGCATGCATTTCTGGGTTGGCTAAGCTGCTTCTTCATGAGGCAGACACACATCCTTCAGGACATCTAATTGGTCAAGCGTCCATCCTCACGTTGTGCTTCCCCTATCTAGGGTTTACATTTTTTGCAGACATTTTCTCAGGCTCTCTTTTTATTTTTGGTCCTGTTGTTTTCTCAGTAACCTTGATGAATTCCTGAGAGCTCTAACAACAAAACTGCAGGTGGTTTGATAATATTACTCACAACCAGTTTGGCTGGTGCATCAGAATGGCCTGTTATACAGATACATTGCTACAATTCCTCCTTTTTTCATGCACCAGCAAAACTCTCCCCACTGCATTCTCTGCCAAGTGAGCCACCAACTCCACAATGCATGAAATAATACAAAGCAACAAAACAATGACTACTAGTTGAAATATTCCCCCCCTGCAGCCCCCAGGGCTGTTTGGCTAGCTCAGTCCTTGGGAGGAATATTCCAGGGACAAGACAAAAGATTCAAAAGAGGCCCTTACCCCGTGTCTATTTCCAGGCTTTATTCTCAATGGGTGTCCAGGGGGGCAAGAGGAAGAATAAGGGAGACCAGGGCCTTATCTAGTCTCCTGGCCAGAAAGATAGCTGGGGCTCAGCCTACCAGGTCAAGAAAGGAATGAAGGGTCAAGCCCTATAGGTTTTAGGCTTCAGGTTTCAGGGGGTCCTTGGGGGGAAAACCATAACCCAGAGAAATACAACAACTAGTAACAACAAAGCTCCCTTTGTAATATCCTCCAAACATCCAGTGATTCCCCACCCCTCAAACCATTCATCCAAACCCCAGTCACCAACAGTCAACTTCTTCATGTTATCCTGTAGTTGCCCGAGTTTCCTGTGGATGGATTCCGAATGGTCAGAGAGGTTCATGCAACACATTCCTTCAAAATTTTTCACACCCGTGCCTGTGAGCTAATAGCAAAGCTCTATAACAGCTCTATTTTGCAGTGTGCTGTGCCTAATACTATCTACATCAGTGAGCATCCAATCTAAAACAGCTGAAGTCATATTCCATTGCTCAGCTGTCCACCATCCCAACCCACCAAGTATAGTCAAAGCTTGAGCAGCAACAACACCTGGACTAAAGATCGATGCCACCATTCGTACTGGAGCACCCCAAGACTTTATGTGGTTGCCACAATCAGGTCCCAAGCCTGTGATCGCTCCTTTAGTTCAATTGCCATGTCCCACTCTCCAAATTGTCCGATCCAGCAACTCTCCCCCTCTAGGAACAAATGTAGCCAGTCTCCCCAAACAACATGGTCCACCAAATGCACCACTCGGGATTGCAGGCCATGCCCCATCTCCACAGATTAAAAAGACACCTGGTGGAAGCATTCTTACAGTTGCATTCTCACCAGCACTTCCAGAACAAGTCCAACCGCAGCAATACTCAGTCACATTCTATTACCATGGAAAATTGGGGTCAAGGATGACACTATTACCCCTGGGACGTGGGACTAGGACATTGCCCGTATGTTCTGCTGTTAAAACAATTTGCACCTTATTAAGGCTATTACCGGTTATCTATTAAATACGGGACAAGATACATAAAAAACCAACTACAATCAACCAAACTTATTAAATCAAATCGTGTCACTGACACGGGGTCTCACAGCATAAGAAAAATAAAATAATGTCCAAATAGTTGAGACTCAGGAAAAGGTCCATTAGCTGAAGATACTGATTCTTGGCATCACTAAATGTCTTTTTGGGAGCCTGGAACAGGAAATAGCCGAAGAAGGTTAGTAGGAACACTATACCATGATGGTGACATAAGGCTTTTGCTGACTAGTTTCCTCTGTAAGTCTCTAGGCACAGCCATCTGGCAGTCCTACTTTTGCTCCTGTTCCGATTATGAAGGCTGGGTGGTGGTGAAACTTCTCACTGGACCTACCTCACTTTTCTTAGAGGCAATTGATGTCTGATCAAGTGAATAGATGACTACTTTTAACCTGTTAATGACAAAAACACATGCACCTCTTCTCTTTAAGTTAATGCATCAAGTGGAAAATATTCTGAAAAAATTTTCTATATTGATAAAGGTGGATTTTCCCTTAAAAGCCTGGAAACTCTTTTGAGAAACTTCATGCAGCTAGGTTGCAAAGTGTTTTTGCACTTGCTGGTTTTCCAATTGCATGTAGATTACAACCAAAAACTTGGTAGATCTGAACACATAGAGCCTCTGGCAGATGTGATCTAAGCTCAAAACCGAAATTTAGATTTGATAACTCTTTTTCCAAATCACTAACATAACTATTACATTATTCAAAATTATCTGTTGTCTAAAGTTCTGATGCACATCTTGCATTATTCAACCTTCTTAAGCCACTAAATTCCCCATTATTCCCCCTTGTTTTGTTTTTTTTGTGTCAAAACCAGCATGCATGTCTCTTGCTAAGGACATAAAGGGAATAACAAACCAAAACTATAGATGTAGTGAAACAAAAAACTGACAACAATCAGGAATAAGTCAGGTACAACCATTATTTCAGATAACACACCTAATCATTAACACATGTGAAATTAGGTAATTAGCAATCTCTGAAACCCTGTACCATCATCCCAGAGTCTGCAGACAGCTGATAAACCACAAATCAGTGAAGATTTGGACAATCATTTTCCGGATAATGATTCTCCAAGCTCTTGTCAAAGATAGGTCCAGCTGTCATATCCATAGGGTCAAATTGCCAAGTCAAGGCAACTTTAATATTGTTTTAACACAGAAAACACCTGGGTCTGTCGGCAGATTTCCCACCCACATAGAGCTAAGCCCTGGCCACTGCCTGAGCTCTAACTGGAAGAGAATTCCCTAGACATATTTCAAAACAAGGCTCCTAAGAATCTTAGGGTGAAAGACTAATTGAACCATCTAATAACTGGTCTCCTCCAAAATTCCCTCAGGATAGGGATGCCTTAAACACGGCAAACTGTCAGAGTGCTTCTGTAACAATAACTAAAGGTCACAATATCCTCAGTTCAAAGGAGATTTTCAACAAAGCTCAGATATAGTTTCTTGGAACTCTGAAAAATACTTAAAGATCATGAGACAGCACTGGGTCAAACCACTGAGCTAGTGCAGAAACTAGCATAAACAGCTAGAGAACAATGTAACACATTTTAAAAGAAAGTCCTTAACCATAGCAGTTATGAAATGCTTAAAGCAATTAAAGAAAAAATAAATAAAATCTTGAAACAACACATGTTTTCTAAGAAGCTGGCTATAACACAATATCAACCTATGAATAATGCCTATCATCATATCAGTAAGTTCACACCATACAAGTAATATACAGACCTCATGTTTGAGATAGAAATGGTCAAGCTACAGACTCTTGTCTAAAAATGTGAAAAGGTCCTAGTTTGTTCTCCTTTACAAGTCAGCCATCCTGATCCTAACTATTCACTGACCTTTGACTGCAGTAAACTCCCACCGTAGGGTTCCTTTTGCAGACTCTGACTGCTGGTTATTTCTTACTAGAATATGGCTATATTCTAGTAGGACTATGACAGTAGAATACAGTAAGTATTCCTTTGCCACCTCTAACCGCAGGCCTTCACCTAGCTCGACTATGACTGCAAAACTCCTACTGCGGGGTCCAACTGCAGACCCAGACTGACCTCACAGCAGATTCCTCACAGCAGTGTCTCTCCCATTTGGTCAGTCTTCTAGTCTTCCCAAACCGTTCTTGCAATATCTTCAATTCCTTCTTCCTCAGATCTTCTCCTGACTAGCTATACCATTCCTTTATCACACTCAAAACACAGCTGTGACTTACCAGGGGTGAAGTCAACGGTTCTTCAGACCATGGCCCGTGTCTCCTCGGATGCAATATACTTCCCAGCTCTTGGCCGTTCCCCATGGCTCAAGGCTGTGCTCTCCCCCGATTCAAGCTTGTTTTCACCTGTAACCTTTTCTCTTAAAAATATATCAATCGTAACTATTTGCAAAAGTTGAGACAATTTATTCCAAACATTCATGTATTTATAACTGCAAAATGAAACAAAAAGGGAGGTAAAATTATGAGCTCTTTCACCAAATGAGTTGGAATCCAAAAAACAGGATGGAAGCAAAAAGAGACTGCACTGACAAACCCAATTTAAAGCTGAAAAGACACACAGCATCCCACAGCAAGGATGGACAACAACATTCCACGAAGAAAAAGACAAGAGAGTCTCTCTACCACTCAGAATAAGGTCCCCAAAAGCTTCCACCTTCCACTCAAGCTCAAAGACATCAAGAGGCCCAAAGAACCCCTAGAAAACACAGAAAAGCCCAAACAGTCCTGCCTCCTGCACAGCCTTTATGGCCACAACCCATGGGTATTGGGATGCATAAAAAAGAAAAACACTGAACAACTGACTAGGAAAAGTCATACTAACTCAGACTGAACAACACTCAAACCTGGCATAAATTAATTTAGACAGCAATGAAGCTCAACAAGATGAACTCAATAGAACTTTGCCCTAAAAGGATTTCAAATTAATAAAATGTAGCTCAATTATTACTTCAGTAAACAGAAGGTACCCTGAAGAAAGTCAAAGTCAACCATCATACTCAACCATCATACTCATACTCAAAGTGTACCATCAATACAACTATAAATACGACAAGATGTAGCTTATTCTACTATTCTTAACACAAAAATAAAATGAAAAAGTGAACAATTCATAAGTAGAATAACTGCATGATGGTATACTGGAGGGATAAAAGCCTCAACAAGCATAGCAAACTGATAAGTAAATCAGTTATGAGAAAACCCCATGGCAACTGCAAATTTCACCAAAACAAGAATTTAGTAAAACTTCTTAAAGTGCAGCGTTACTGAAAACAAATATAATAATGTGTAATTTGGCAGACTGCAGAACAGCTGAGTAGCTTCTCGCAACTGTACCCTGTGTTTTCTCATCTGGCAAATTTGCCAACATTCTCGTTTAAGAATTCAGATTATGTTGAAATCTTTGATAGGTAATAAGGCATTGCATTTATTGCTTCTTATCTCTCCAGCAACCTTAAACCTGCAAAAAATTTCGAATTCATTCAAAAAACAAAATTAACTTAAACCCCCCATATCAACATGTTTTCAAGGCATACAAACAAACTGCATCTTCTTCCGCCTACAAACGTGTTCATTAGCAGGTCATCACAGCTGCTTCAGGTGGAGTTGCCTTTTGTCTAAAAAAAATAACTATACTTTGAAATTTAGAGAAGCATCTTTTAACAAAACTTAAGAAGAATTTTGAATTAAATGACTCTTAAACGTGATACAAACTAACCTGAAGAAAACTTAGCATCCGGATACTAAAGCAATAACATATAACTTAACAGTACTCTAAGCAAAACATAGTGGAGCTTAATTATGCTTAGCTCTATCAACCCTTAATTTATATTAAAATATGAATACAACCTTGAGTATAACACATAGTAACTGCAGCTTTACTAAAAAAAAACCAAAAACACAACCTAAAGTTTGGTAAACTGCTATTCAACTTTGCAGCATTTTGCAAATGCCTGTACAATATATTCAAGTTTCTTCTACTTTCTCCTGTATTTCTTAGTAAGTTTTCGGGTTGTTGGATTGCTGTTACTCTCTTCTCTGAGATTTCTGACAAGGTCTTTTCATTTCCCTGCGAAGCTGTCTGTTCTTGGCTCTTTTCTACCTGGATCTGCCAAAACAGGATTAGTTAGTTTTAGAGTGGTAAATGCATTCATGACTCCAATTAAAAATTTTACTTCTATTTTTACTATTCATTGTTATAGCATCTCTTCCTCACAGTAATGATAGGTTTTTGTACTACAAGGGAATGAATTGCTACCATTTTCCTTTCTGGCCCTGTAACTGCAATTGTATATTCACTTTGCAAACAATGCAGCTCCTCCAATTCCTGCCCTGGTGTCCAACATGCCTGTAACTGCAATCGTCCTGTTGTGATATGTCAAGTTGCAGGTTATCTGTGGTCTATCACGTTCTTGGCGGTGGCTGCATTCCCTACGGCCAGGCCGGCTGGCTCGGGAGGGATGTCAGGCAGGGCCCAGGCCATACTTGGCTGGCGGGGTGGCACAGCCCGCGAGCACGGCAGCGGCAATGACAGTGGAGCTGCTCTGTCCCTGCTCTGGGGTCTCAGTGTCCCTGGCCACCATGGAGGAGGAGGCGAGGGCTCTTTTTCGAGTTTCCCGACAAGGCATAATTAAAAGCTGGTCATTTACTACGTAAAAACTAAAAGAATGGGCAAGGAGATCTCCTCCTTTTTAATGCCTTTATTAAGGTCAGCTCTAGGTGGGGGCCCGGGGGTCACGCACACTGCCGCTGCTTCCGATGGATGACACGGGGAGGAGGTGTTCAGCTTTGCCGCACGGCAGAGCTGGGGCTTCCGTCCTCGCGAGAGTCCCTGGGAAGACACTGGCTCATTGACAAGTCTAGGGTAGGCATGCAGAGAGGGTACTATTTAAGTCATGGTGACAAGACACGGAGCCCCAGCAGGTAGCCTGATGTTTTCCCTGCTCACTTCCGTGGTTTAGAGTCTGGTCTGGGCAATGGCTCGCTTGTTCTAGTAGTTTTTAAATATCAATTCCACTTCCTCTGGGGGCTAAGGCCCATGGGAGTCCTCTTTATTTGCATGCCGGGTGGTGTCATCGGTTGCCATGTGATTGCCATCCGGGGAGCAGCGGGGAGCGGCGGGGGCAGGGGCGATTCCACAGGAAGGATACAGTTTCAAAGGCAGGGGTCCCAGGTAAGTAACATTTAACAGAGAAAACATTTAGGAAAGGCATTTGCAATTACAATAATAATAGGTCTGAGCTAAATGGTATTTAACAGAGAAAGCCTTACAACAGGTAAGGTAAATAGTATCTAACTGAAAAGGCACTTTACAGTAACAACACTCAGCTGAGTTCAGGAACTTGTATTTTATTTCTTACAAAAACCTTTTTCTTTAATAATTTTTCACCTCACTTCGACCCAATTAATTGATTTCAAACTGTTTTCTGAAATATCATGTGATTTAAAATTTGAGGGGTCTGTTTCTGGATTCAGTGAGCCTGCATCTTGCAAATCTGTCCCTTTTGCCAAGATAGATTTATTTCCTCGCTGTTGTATTCCTTCTATTCGTGTATAACTGTGCTATATGTTCTAAAATAAATTTGTGTATCAAGTATGTTATATGTTATAAAATAAAACTGTGCTACAAGTTTAGCTTTCCAAAAATTGTAAAGGCGTCTCTGACCACCGAAACTCATTTGCAACTGTAAAGAATCTCAGATAATCACAGGGCAAAGCCAAAATTTACAACAGAAAGGATCGGGCTGAACAGGAGATGCCTCGTCCATCCTGGGTGGACCCGCCACTTCTCTGATGATCAACACCTGATACGGATCTAGGTGGGGAGAACCCGGAGATTGCACAGATCAGCATCCCAATGCCCAGTTCCAGGAACCCGATTCAGGTCCTTGACCATGCCAGGAAAAGCTTTCAAAAACCAAACAGCGAAAGAAAGAAGTGTATGAATATGCACACTGGACAAAGACTAACAATGAAATTGCCTCAAGGAAGAAAAACTGTATAAAAGCTGTACCCTGAATCCAAGAGTCTGTGAACGGGGAGGGATGGGCTCTGTTGAGGCTGTCCCTGCGTTCACCCAACCTCGATATCCCGGGGATCGGTGTTGCATTCCTTTATTGTGGCTGCCCCAGATTGATTTCAAATGGTGAAATAAAAATACTTAATATCAAATTGGCTACGAATCCTTTATAACATAACTTTCTGTTCCGTTCTTCTCCCACCTCACTCCTTGCAAGAATAGAAGGGGCCAGAGGTGGCACTGTACTTGGAGGCTGCGAGCCTCGGTGGTCACAAAATGGCGTCAGCGGAAATGCGCATGCTCCATGTAGGGCACTGCATTTTGTTGTGCAGAAAAGAACAAGAAGCAGCCCTTCTGTTTTATGAAAGGTCTTTGAAGGGCGCTGCCATTTGGCTGTATGGACGGCTTTGCTGCACCTGCGCAGTGCTGCTGAAGGACACTGCATGATTCCGTGCCACATTCAAAATGTGTCTGCTTGGGGGGGGCGGCCACCTGGACCGGGGGGGCCCCTGTGCGGCCCAGGGGAACATCTGCAAGACTTGGCAAGCCACGCGTGGGGCCGAGGGACCCCGCAAAAGGTTCGCTGGGGCTTGGCTTGGGGTCTGTCACGGGCTTGGCAGAGCCGAGCGTGGCTCCGATTTCGGAGGGACTACCTGCGGTTTCTGCGGGGGGCAGTCATGCGACTGCTTACTGGAACCTCTAACTTGCTCATAACTTCATTAAATGCACGGCATGCAGGGAGCAAAGAAGCTGTAACTTCATCTGCCTTTATGTAGCTTCCGGGAGATTTTTAATTACTCTAAGCAATAAATTTCTTACTTCTTGCTTAGAAACCAAGCGAGAATGCAATTCTTTCAAAGTCTTTTAATTACAATAAACATCCCTTTGTTATTTTGAGAGTTTTTGACCTGGTCTCACTTTCCTCCGTGCCCGCAGAGCCCCGCGGACAGGGCCCGATTCGGCAAAGCCGCTGGGTCTGTTGAAAAAACCTGCGCACCGAGACTGAGAGGGAATGGCTGTGGGACTCCAGCTCTGAAAAGGAGTTGTATTTCAGGAAACATTTTCCTGTTCCTGCTGTCTTCAGAGTTTGTGCACTTGGCATAGAGTGACGAACCGACCAGTGCCTGGGGCTCGGGGTTTTCTGAAGGATAAAACACCCTCGCAGAGCTCCTGGGGGTGGCAAAAAATCCTCTCTCCCAGCCCCATTTTAATAACCTCTTTAAGACCTCCTGGTCATATACAATCCCTTTCTCAGAATGGATAATTTGGAGGAGATGTAACGTGGCTTCCTCTTCCTTGGACAAAGCCTTCCCCTGTCACCCTGAATTTTCCTGCTTTCCAGTGTTTGCAGTTTGTAGTCGAGGTTCTCACACAGCTTCATATAAACTATGTGGATAGTTAGACCTTATCTATCTTGTTTACATATTTCTCCTCGCAGAGGAGGAATGTGATTGATGGTGATGTTCACCAATGAGGTCAAGAAGGTGGCAAGTTGTTTAGACAATCTTTTGCCTTCTGGCCAAAATGTATAAAAGATGGAGTCAGAAATTAGAATAAAGCTTTTCCTGCCTGACCTTCTGTGTCTGCCTCGTTCTTCGTGTGCCTGAAACTGCCGCATTCCCCATCTCCTCCAGCCCCGGCCCCTCACCTGTTTTATCCGGTGAACTTGCTGCAGCGTTCGTTTTTCTGGAGTCTTTCCTCAAAACAGTTTGTAATAAATGAAAAGCTAGAATTGCCAATGCATCAAGCAATACAGACAATTTATTAATTTGTTCCATAAAAGAGTGAGCAATTACAGCAATGGGTGCGCCGAGGCCACCGCCCCAAGCAATGCACAAATTCAGCTCTTGAGCGGTGGTCTTCTTATACCATTCTTGGCACTTCACTTCCCCAAGTTTTTAATTATTTTCTGCTTGCTTTTCTTCATAATCAGCAGTTGCGGTTTTCAAAGGTCTGTTGGGGAGGTGGTCGGAGATGATCTTCTGATGTCTCTCCAGCCTCCCCATTCTTCCTTTAAAATATCTTTTTTTTACTAGCATTATTTTTGGTTATATAGTTTGCTTAACAAGCATATATATTTTGTTAGTCAGCACACATTTTGCAAGCCTCCTTTCAGTCATTACACAACCCAAAGCTAGCAGGGCCCCAACACCTGTCTACATGAGGCCCCTCTCTGAGTTACAAAACTTCAAAATCAGCATGTTTCAAAATATCTCTGTAAAGCCTGCCAGTTTATGTTAGTCCCAGTTCCCCTTTTAATGATTACAAATTCTTCTATACTTATACTAAGGACAGTTTAAAACTTATACAAGATAATCAAACAATTACAATTCTGTTGTTAAAACAAACTGTTAGCTAAAGGCCTACTGTTATACAGTTGTCTTGTTAAACCCCACTTCCATGCCTTACTTAGCTGATTTAAAACTCTTCTTTATAATAATCCCATGGTCTCTGTCCACATTGCCCACAGACACACATGCTATTTGATTGATATGAATTACAACCTGATTTCTCACAGGTTCATGCTTTCGTACTCCAAGTTTTTGTCTGAAGCTTTTCCTCGGGAGGCCTCGAGCCCCCATACTCTGAGTGGAGTCCCTCTACTCCTACCCCTGCAGCCAACCCCGGAGGTGTCAGGCCTTGCCCCCTGCCTGCCTTCTCCACAGACCCTCTTCACACCCGATCAGAGTTCAAAGAGTCCTGGTCTGCATCAATATCACACGTTCTTCTAATGTCCTGGATCATCATTATGCAGGGGGGAAATGGGCCACTGAATAACCGAATCAATATGATTCCAACAGAAGCCATTTATTGTTTACATTACAGGCCAGATATAGATTCTAGGTCTACTGTCCACGTGGGCATGCATTTCTGGGTTGGCTAAGCTGGTTCTTCATGAGGCAGGCACACATCCTTCAGGACATCCAATTGGTCAAGTGTCCATCCTCACGTTGTGCTTCTGTAGCAGAATTTCTCAGAGAGCGAGGGCATGATTTATATTTGGATTGAGGTTTGAGCTACCCCAGCCTGGGCCCCAGATCCAGGCCTGTGAAGCCTGTGGCACAGTTAGAAAAGTATGTGGCGCAGTTAGAAATTATGTTAAGGTATTATCGTAGGACAGTGGTTTTTATAGGTATTAATAGGTATAGTTTGTAGTGTGGACACTTTAGCCACCTTAAGAATGAAATAAACAATGTCTGTTTGCATTTTTCCTTATGCTGTATACCAATGAGAAAACATTTGTAATTGTAAACTATATTGAAGTGTATATAACCTGCCATTTTAGACTGAATAAAGGACCATATTGGTTGGATCTGCGTTGCTCTGTCCAGCTTCCCATGTTTTAAGGGGTCCCCTGTTTCATCTGGCACCCAAACAAGGGACCCTTTGCTTAAATGAGGATTTTCGCCTAAATGTGGTCTCTCGCTTAAATGCGGATTCGTTTCAATAAGGTTTTTTTTGTTTCTTTTTTTTCTTTTTCTTTTAAATGTGGTGCTTAAATGCAGATTTTTGCTTCAATGCGGTTTTGATTTTGTTTTAATATGGTATTTCGTTTAAATACAGGAAGACTTAGCGCTTGTTCCCGAGACGGGATTGAGATTTCCGGAGCTGAGAAGCTGAAAAGCGAGTTCACCCTGTCTCAAGCACAGAGCAGCAGCGACTCATCGTGAGGGAAGGTAAGCCACAGTGTTGAAACAAAAGAAGAGAAAGGAAAAATGGATCAAGAACTTCAGGCAGCAAGGCAGCTCCTTTTGAATATTATCTCTAAGAGAGGTGAAAAAATAAAAGAAAATGACCTAGAACAGTTAGCCCTGTGGGCCAAGAAGAAAGGGAAGTTAAACAGACCGTCACTGGTGTTTAGTGAAACAGAATGGAGATATGCTGTGGGATTGTGCGATTGGAGGCGGGAAAGAGGGAAAGACAGCTCAAGAACTCGGCGCAGTTTGGAAAAAAGTTTTGATTACCTTGCAAACTGTCTCAGCCCAAAAAAAAGGCTGCCGAGGCCACCATTCAGGCTCTTGAAGGGGCAGTGGATGACAGAAAGGAAGTACAGAAACCCTCCAGGGTTGTGAAGTTCTTTGGTGTTTATAATACCCGCCCCATGAAGGGACCAATGGCGCCGGTCATCTCCACTCTGCAGGCTGTTATAGACCATGTGTCTCAGGCGGCGGAAGTTTCTCTGCCGGTGCCAAAGCAGACTGAGAGAAAACAGGAAGTAGTACAGCCGCCCGATTCTGGGGACGTGGTGAAAGACGAGGAGTCAGGTGGAGCCGAAGGCGGAATGGGGCTGGCACAGGGAACGAAGCAAGAGGGCAGAGTGCAAGGCAGAGGCAGGAGCGAGGCAGAGCAGCCTCCTCCCTCCCCTGAGAATCAGGAAGTGGCAGGGGCTGCCCGAAGAGAGGCAGCCCTGCCTCACGCAGCAGCGACAGTGTGTCCCCTCCCCCAAGATTCTGATTCAGAGACTTCAGAGTTTGAAAGTCCCGGTTCCAGTTCCCAAGGCAAACAGCGGTTGCAGAAAAAATTACAGCGTGCAAATGAATTACAACAAATAATAACCAAGCTCGCTGAACTTGAGGCCCAACAAGACCAATTGGAAAAACTAACCACTGTGGTTCCTCAACCTTGGTCACGGGGAAAACACAACCCTCTCCCTTCCTTGCCGACAGCTCCCCCTGCACCGTTGGTTTTTCCTTCAGCACAGCAGGTGTCGCTGCCAGCAGTTCCAAAAAATCCAATTGAGAAACGTTGGGCTCCGGTGGTCAAAGATGCTATTTTAGATGGAGATCGGCAGGCCGCCAGTTCTGTGGCCTGCCCTGTCATTGTCAATAACGGGCATGCTAGTTGGGAACCTCATGAATGGAAAGTGCTTCAATCTGCAAAACAAATAGTCACTAATTATGGAATCAGATCAGAAGCAGCCAGAAACATCATTCAATACATATTTACAGCAGATGTCCTTTGCCCTGCTGATTCTGCTAGCATTGCATCTCTGCTGCTAACACCCTCACAATTCCTCATTTTTGAAAGGGAGTGGAAACGTTTGGCAGTTGAAGAAGCCAACAAACATCAAGTGTTGGGAGATCCTTTGTATGGACTCCAGCCAGACATGCTGACAGGGCAAGGACCATATGCTACAACAAATGTACAACTTACCTATCCCACTGAACTCCATCAGCTGTCTCAATCGCTGGCTCACAGAGCCTTGCTTTTAGTTCCAGACAAAAAGAAGCCAGCACCCTATTCTACAATAAAGCAAGGAGCCACAGAACACTATGGGCAATTTATTGACAGACTGTCAGCTGCTTTAAAAAATGCACCAGACGTGTCACCAGAGGTGCAAGAACACTTGTTTCGTTCTCTTGCTTTCGAGAATGCCATTCTGGCCATGCTCCCTCAAGGCAGTCCAGTGGATGAAATGCTGGTGAGGACCACCTGAGCTGAACAAAACAACCAGACTGCAGCGTTCACAGCAGCCATGCATGATGCCATGCAGCAACAAGGACATATCATTGCAGCTGCCTTGTCAGGTGGCAAAATTAATAACCCCAGCCACAGCAACAAAACTCTACTTACCAACAAACCAGCTGGCATCATTTGCTTCCGATGTGGCAAAACAGGCCATTTCAAACAAGCCTGTCAAAAGACTGTGTGGTGTCACAAATGTAATCTTGACACCCATGCCATTGAAGCTTGTCGCAAGTCAGGAAACTTCAAATGCAGCGTGTTAAGGCACTGTGCGAAGACACAAATCGATGCCTTGACCCAGAAGACCCCGAAAACAGTTTCTTGGTGAGAAACAAGCCCACCACTTGGGGGAGCCTCGGCGTGGATGTGGCAACAACAATAGAAATCACCTTACAAGATAAAGAAGTAATGCTAATTCCTACAGATGCATGTGGCCCAATGTACAGCACAAATTCTTTAATTGGAGGTTTGTTACTTGGAAGATCCTCCACAAGGAAACAAGGTGTAATCGTGATTCCAGGAGTTATTGATGCAGATTTCACTGGACAGGTGCAGATAATGGCTTATGCCCTGCAACCACCTGTGACAATTCCAAAAGGCAGTAAAATTGCTCAAATTATAGCATTTGAAAATCTTTTAGCACATCGCCAAAGTCCAAGAGAACCAACTGAGATGCAAAGAGAAGACAGAGGCTTTGGATCAACTGGTCACAACGTCTTCTTCACCTTAGACTTAAAAAACCGCCCATTCAAAAAGGTACAATTGCAGCATGGTTCTCACTGCATTCAACTGAAACCGATGCTCGACACAGGATGGGACGTTTCAATTGTCAGTCTAATGTTCTGGCCACCTGATTGGCCTTTGCAAGCTCTGAGCAACCACATCGTAGGAGTAGGCGGAATGAGGATTCCTTCGGTAAGCAAAGATCCCATCAGCATTACTTTTGAAGACAATCAAGTTATAGTAACTCAACCATACGTCATGACTCTGCCCATAAAGTTTCCAGCACTAATAGGCAAAGATGTGCTGTCTCAACTTGGCATGGTTTTAACCACAAACCAGCATTTTCCTTGACGGCCACTGCAGAGCAGCCGCCCATTCTGAAAATCATCTGGTCACCTGATACCCCTGTATGGGTCGAGCAGTGGCCCATAACCGAAAACAGGCTGCAAAATTGCAGAACAACTAATTCAAGAACAACTTGATGCTGGACACATTCAACCCTCTGTGAGTCCGTGGAACACTCCAATTTTTATTATAACCAAAAAATCAGGTAAAGACTGAGTTTTGCAACCAGTTCGTCCACACCTCTCCTACGCAATGATTTATCATTACATGGATGATGTTTTTATTGCCCCCAAGCAACCATTGGCAGAAACAGAATTAAACTGAGTGATTTCACAGTTAAAACATCATGGACTGACAGTAGCTCCAGAAAAAACACAGCGATCAGCTCCTTGGAAATATTTAGACTGGCTGATCACGGATGTGCAGATTAGTCCTCAAAAAATTACCTTGCATGACAGCATCTCCACCTTGCATGATGCTCAGAAACGTTTTGGAGACCTGCAATGGGTTCGTACCATTGTAGGAATCACCAATGATGATTTACAACCATTTTTACCATGGCTTCAAGACAGTAATGTTTTCAGCCCTCGAGTTTGTACCCCTGCACAAGATGCTCTGGTGCAGGTATCAGAAAAACTGCAACATGGTTGGAGTGCTCGCCGTGTAGAACATCTTCCATTGTCACTTTTCCTCTCCAATGCTGAAGCCTGCCCACTTGCCATTGTTTTTCAGTGGCAAAAGAAAAAGGGGGAGAACCGATCCGGCTGGAAGTTTGATTCAGCAGCAATTTTGCTCGAGTGGGTGTTTTTACCTGTTCAGCCAAAGTGTCGTGTCATGAGCAGAACAGATGCTTTTGCTGCATTGATACGAAAAGGCAGAGACAGAATTGTAGAAATAGACGGGAAAGAACCAGCAGACATCAGCATTCCCGTGAGAGATGAAGATTTAGAATGGCTGTTGAGACACTCTGTTGCATTGCAAGAGGCATTGTTAGGCTTTACAGGTGTGGTTCACAATAAGCAACCAAAAGGCCCAATGTGGCATCTGATCAAGCGTAATCAGTGGTTGGAAAGACCTCTGTGTTCACTGAAACCAGTTGAGGGAAAGACGGTTTATACTGACTCCGGCCGAAGGACAAAAAAGGCTGTGTGTGTTTGGCAGCAACAAGGAAAATGGGTGCAACATGTAATTAGGGGTGAAGCAGGAGACAGTCTGCAAACCCTTGAATTGAAGGCCGTGTGTTGGGCTTTGCAAACCTGGAACACAGAACCACTCAATGTTGTGTCAGACTCTCTGTACGTAGTTGGAGTTGTGCAGAGAATCAAAGATGCACTCATCAGACAAACCCAGAGTCAGCGCCTTGGAGAACTGTTTTTGCAGTTGTGCAGCATGCTGAAACAGCGTCAGCATGTTTTTTGTGTCATGCACATTTGGAGCCATCAATGCAACAGTGGTTTGGGAGACGGCAACGAGCGAGCAGATGCTGCGGCCAGCTGTGTTGTCCATGTTCCCCCACAGAACAAGTTTGAAAGGGCTTGCAACAGTCATGAAACATTTCATCAAAATGCTAGAGCCCTGCACCGACAATTTCAGATCCCCCTGAATGATGCACAAGGGATTGTGCATGCCTGCCCTCAATGTAGTCATCATGGGCCTGGCCTTGGCCTAGGCACGAACCCAAGGGGACTGAAAGCTTTAGAGTTGTGGCAGATGGATGTAACTCACGTTCCAGAATTTGGAAGATTGAAATATGTCCATGTCACTGTTGATACCTATTCAAAATTTATTTGGGCAACAGCACAAACAGGGAAAAAGCTTTGCATGTTGAAAGACATTTATCTGTTTGTTTTGCAGTCATGGGTGTACCTGTGGAAATTAAAACCGACAATGGTCCAGCTTATGTTGGTCAGCGGATTGCTAGGTTTGTGCCGAGGTGGGGGGTGAGGCATGCTTCCGGAGTCCCTCACTCTTCTACAGGTCAGGTTGTTGTGGAAGGAGCCAATCGTACCCTAAAAGAATACTTGGCAAAGCTGGAAACTACAAACCCCAGAAGCCCTTGCGGCAGGCGCAGGGGCAGAGGCAGCACAGGCAGGACTGGGGCAAGCGCCACAGAGCTTGACCTGGCCCACAAACGGCACTTTAACATTATCAGTCCAGTTTCCTCAACTTCTCCTTTCAGCAAAAGGTAGCCAGGTTTCCCTTGAATCCACTGCACACATCCCTTCTTCATTTATCCTTTGGCTACCTGCTGGGTTCACCCTTTTTCTTTAGCAGTGCTACACAGGAATGATGTGCTGCACAAAAGTTCCAGGCCCCCGCTCCTCATCCAGGAGAGGGAGAGATACCTGAGATGCCATTAACCCTCGGGTTAGGAGGGGCTGCATTCAGGCAAAAGGTTCAGCAACAACTAACTTTTAGTTAGATTTACAATAATAATAAACTAATCAACATTATATGTTTTCTGAATTCAGAAGAACACATATGAAAACCATTGAATGGTTGCAAAGCAGGTGCCTGATCACAAGCAAAAGACCTAAAAGAAAAACAGAAACATCATTTGTTCCTTTGTTGTGCACAAGCCCATCATAGTATGGAGAAAAGACCTATTGTTATGAAATAGAAATAGATTTTTGATTGTAGTATTGATGTATTTACATCCAAGTTGGGTTGTGTTTTAATATTCTGTTGATATTAAGAGTGATTTTTGTATGATTCATTTTAAGTTTAGGCTTTGTTAAGTATAAGTTGAATTTAAGATAAGGATTTATAAAGTTCAAGTGATAGTAGATTTATATTTTATAAGTCTGAAGTTTTATTGTATGTAGGTTTTAAATGTAAGTTTTATTAAAATAAGCTAATCTAATTTATAGTGTTTAGTTGTTTTTTCTTAGAAATAAGAAGGCTTCAAAAGACACAGCTGTGATGAAACACTGAGAAGTGTCTCTTGTTCGTGAATGGAAGAGAAGACAAGATTTTTACATCATGATTGCAATTAGTTGTAAGCTATCTTGTAAGGTTTTTGTGTTTTGTTTTAAGATAATAAGTCAATTAAGATAAGTAAGTTAAGTTTAAGATAATACAGTTTTAAGTCATAAGTACTGTGAATTTGTTAATTTTCTATATTTATAACTGACTTCTCATGTGCTTTGACACTTCTTTTCTAACTATCCAAAAGATACGCATCATGATGCATTTCAGGATTCTTCTTTATGTTTTTTTAGTTGTTTAAGCATTTTGTAATTACTATTATTAAGAGCTTTGTTTTAAAAATTTAATAAGGAATTTCACTCTAGATAAAGCCAGGTCCTGGCCACACCTTGGCTTTAACTAGAGGGAATGTGTTTATTGACAAACCCAGATTGCTTTCTGCACCAAAAAGTAGATACAAGTCACCTTGACTTGACAATTTGATTTTATCTATGACAGCTGAGAAGACTTTCAAGGTGAATTTGGGAGCCTTGCTTGAGAAAGGATACCAAGTCTTCACTGGAGAAAAGTTTTTCAGCTGTTGCAGAATCTGGGAAAGCTTGTAGTTGTTAGCACTCCTTTTGAATAAGTGGTTCGATTCGTGGGATCTTGCTGATTAAATCAAGGACTTAATTCATTTTAGTATCTCTCTTTTTATTATTATTGTAGTTATTTTAATTACTGTGCCTTGTTTGTTTCCGTGTATGCGAAGAATGACTAGCTGTGCCTTTGAGTCAGGCTGGGTAGTTCAAAAAGAAAAAGGGGGATTTGTAGCAGAATTTCTTAGAGAAAGAGGGCATGATTTTATTTGAAGTGAAGGTTGAACTACCCTAGCCTGGGCCTCGCTACCTGAGGCCTGTGCAGCCTCTTACGCAGGTAGAAATTCTCTGCCAAGGTTTGTGGCTCAGTTAGAATTAGATCTTAAGGTGTTAACAAGGAACAGTGGCTTTTCTAGCAGTTAATAAGTGCAGTAATTAATGTGAGCACTTTAGCCGCCTTAAGAGTTTGGTAAACAATGTGTGTTTGCATTTTTCCCTGTGCTGTATGCCAATGAGAGTACACCTGTAAAATGTAAACTATTGGAAGTGTATATAACCTGCCATTTTAGACTAAATAAACGGAGAACGTAGCATTAACCATATTGGTTGGATCTACGTTTGCTCTCGTCCAACATCACATTATTTTTCGGGTTCCCTTGCTGTAGAAGGGCAGGACAGCAAATCCCTTTGCCCTGCTTTCCTGCAGCACCAGGCAGGGTAAGGGGAGGTTATCAGCTTTGTGCTTTTTCTCTTTGCATGCTGCTCCTCTGCACACCAAATGTTTTGGCTGTATTTGAAGCACCTTACAACTCTGTGCTGGTATCACCTCCCAGAATGTCACAGTACACCACTGCTTACACATGATGCGGTTGTGTTTGAGGCTCATGAAAGCACAAGTCAGGTTTCACAGTCTTGCTCCTAAAATGTTAAACCCAACTCTTCCTTCTGACTGCCTGAGAGACATCAGGAACTTGGGGTCTCTTTCAAGTCTTGTTGGAGTTAGCAGAAATCCTGCTTCTCTGCTTCTTGCATCTGCTTTGGGGAAAAGGTCTTTACTATAGCTCTGACATTAAGCTTTGCTGTCATGTGGAGCTTGCATATAATAGAGGATGCAAGTTATTGGTTTCCAGGGAATACTGTACTCTGTTTTTTCCTTTTTATTATTATTTTTTTAAGTCAGAAGTCTCCATTACTCTGACAGAAAGGAAAGTAAGCAAGATTGCGTTCTCTGCCACATTTTCTCTCCCTACTTGCATACAGGGAATAGAGATAGCAACAAAGTTCCGACCCTTTAACTGTGTGCTAAACAGAGAAAAGCTGTCCCTGCTGCTCCCCATCTGGAGGTGGCACTTTTAGAGGTAACAGGGAAGCAACCAAGGGAAAAGTTTTCCAATTTTCTGTTTGATGTAACCAAACCTGTTCTTTGTAAACCTGAACCCGTTTCTACCTTTTTCCTAAAGTTCAGTGAGATATTTTGCAAATTCTTGCAGTTTAAAATCAGCCTGGTGTGAGCCTGTTGCCCTGGGGTTTTGCCAGAAAAGCTTTAGCTGTCCCTGTGGTGATACAATCTTGCACGCAGCCAGAGTGTAATAAGCTCCATGAAGATGTATCAAGCCTGAGGGTTGATCTGCAACTTCCCGGAGTGGCTTAATAATAGCGAGACAACTTCTCTGGACATGCTTTGTTAAAAAAAAGGTTTAATAATGACAAAAATAACAAACATTATCAAACAAAAGAAATATAAGTCTAACACAGTCCGGAGAACACTCTTACACTGCTAAGGCAGTCCAGAAAAGCAATTGAGCATTTCTGTGCAGTCTTTAAGTACTGAATGGTCCAGGTGGGCTTTTTAGCACTTCGCCCAATGAAATTGGCAACAGGTTTTAAGATACAGGTCTAGGCGTCCAACTGGTATCTCTGCTTGGCACCTGGCCAATTACTGGGAAAAGAACATCAATGTTTCTGGGTCCTTTACCTTATATGAACTGCAAGGGGTGAGTCTTAAACCTTTCCCTATATGGAAACACCTGCTCAGGTGTGGGGCACATTGCTACAGTGTGGACCTTGCAATGGCAGGGAAGGAGTGAACACTGGGGTCTGGGGCACAGCTGGCAGCACATCTCCAGATCACATCCTTCTCTTCCCTGGGGAGTGTGGAGCACACAGGTATTGGCAGGTGAGAACAGCTGCACCATTTTCTGTGGGGGAAAATATTAATACCATTTGAAATGAATTGTATGCTTGAGATAAATTACCTCCTGCAAGTGTATTGCCTCAGAACTTGTATAGCTTGTATTTAAGAGGATTGACAAGGTGTTCAGGCTTCTACAACATAGGGAGAGATTTAAACATGTGAAGGAACAACAAGTTCTCATCTTCTGTGGCAGTCTGGATTTCTCTAATCCATGTCTGTATTTGCTTACATGTAATTAGAGACAGGCCCCAAAATGACTGAGTGGGCTGTGTGCATGCTGAACCCACAGCTGAGACAAATTCATTTGTCACGTGTAATTCCTGAGCACGGCCAAGCCCCTTGCTCCAAATGCAGCTGGGCAGGGAACTCTGCTGTCCCTGCTGTCCCTTCTGTCCCTGCTGGCTGCTCTCGGGGTGGCAACGGGGCTGGCTCTGCTGTGCCAAGGATGGAGCTGGAGGGGTTAGAGCTTTGCTCTCAGAATCTCCTTGTGAAGGTCTGGGAGCATCAGCCCCCTCTCCTCCTGCATTACAGTGAGCATCAGAGCATTTCAAACCCCTTCTCTGCTTGCTGCATTTGCAAATGCATTTCTTGAAAACCTTGCTGCTTAAGAGATCATGTTGGAAGTGATTGTCAGTGTAACATCCACTTTGTAAAAATGCTTTTGTGATAGTCATGTTTATTAATGAAACCAAGCTGGAATTAAACATTTGAATTGCTGGAGTAAATACATTGGCAAAACAATATGGAATTAACTGATGGAGCCCTGGTCATACAGCATTTATATCTTGTGGTTTCCATAGACACATATGACGGTGTTTTGCAAACACTATACATCACCTGAAATACATTATTCAGCAATAATAATTACATTTAAACATGTTCTGCACAAAACCCCTCCTGAAGTATTTGTTGAGGGATGGAAACTAAACAGGTTTTCAAAGGTCATTGCAGCTTTATCAATTCTAATCTTACATTTTTCCCAAAGTAAAGGTGGAAGGAAAAGGAGGCAGAGAAAGCTCCTAGCCCAAGGCCTGTGCCTGTAATTTTGTGACATGGTCCAGTGAGTGCAGCTCAGCCTGGGTCAAGAGACTGGGGTGTGTGCATGTCCCCAGGCTGGGTAAGGAAATGACAGGTTGACTGGGGAGATACAGCCTTGAAAGGGGACTGAGAAGGAGGAAAACAGAAGTTCAGGAGAGAGCAGTTGAGATGAGCACAGATCCCTCCACACCCGGTGACAAATGTGTGAGACTGGAGGATGGTTCCTGCAGCACATGAAGGTTCCCTGGTAGTAAGGAGTTGCCAGGAAGGGGAGGCTCAGCCTGAAGCAGCACTTTGCTGATGACAAGTTGCCAAGAGCCACAGTGTCCAGGTGAGGCTGAGGGTTTGGGAAAGGCTTTTGACCAGGACAAAGCCAGGGCAGAACCCAGTGGGCACGGCAAGTCCTGGCTGTGCCTCGGAGCCGCTCTGGCCGTGGGGACACAGAAATCTGGCTCATCTTGGGCAGGAATAATTGAAACAGTCAGAATTATTATTCTCCCTCCCCAGTTCTTCTCCATATCAAATATGCATTTCCCCCCTCTATGCTCTAATTAAAAACCAAACGAGAGGGAGAGAGGAGGAGGAAACTAATAATGCCAGTTACACATTTGGCTTACAAAAAAGAAAAGCACACTAATGTGTTTGAGGACAATAAGGAGGAAATGATTCACACTTAATAAACCTCTGCTGTTAATCTCTGTTAACCTAAGGGCTCTGTTACTTTACTGAAAAGTCTTCTCACTTGCTGTTGTGCCATTGAAAAGAAAGAACTTTCATTATTTTTTGCAGGGGTTATTTATTGAACCTGCTGCCTCTGGAGCACTGGGGTGTTGTGGAAACTGGGCAGCCTGGTTGCTGTTATGGCAAGAATATTTTATCACTGTCATGATCCTTTCCCTTGCCCACTGCAGCCCTGGAAGGTTCCAAGCCACAAACTGTTGGCATGCACACCACGCTCCCAGCAGGTGTTTCCAAATAGGGAAAGGCTTAAGACTCACCCCTTGTATTTTGTATAAGATAAAGGACCCAGAAACTTCTTACCCTCTTGACAGTAATTGGCTCAGTGCCAGCACAGAGGCATTGATTTGGCTTGGAGAATGTAACTCAAAGCCTGTTGTTGATTTCATTGGGCCAAAAGCCAAATATCCCACCTGAACTATTGAGTACTAAAGAGAGAGAAAAAGAAGCTCAATGCTTTTTTGAGGTGTTGTAGCAGGTATAGGACCTGTCTCTATACTGTGTTCGGCTTTGCCTTTGTGTTTGTATTATTTTCTTTCCTTATTAAAACCTTTTTGATTTTTCAAGACACACTCGATCATGCCGTCTCACTAATTGATTTTAGGCACTTCTCTGGAAGAGCTGGACCCTCAGAGGTATTGGGAACCCAAATAACACACCTGTGTCATGGGAGGGTTGGTCACAGCTTCCCAGGTGTTGTGAAGGAAGGCTGCTGGGGTCACCTGCTTGTTAAGGTGATTGAGATCTGCTGCCTGAGGGGATTCTGGGTGGGTTCCTACTGATGCCTAGAAGGCTGACCTGAAACAGAGACTGGACAAAGCTAGAGAATAAAGTAGGTATTTATTCAAAAGCCTCCAGGATTCACCTTGGGCAGGACCGGATCCTGGCCCAAGGTGCACCCCGAGACCACTACGAAAACGCCACACACGAAAAAAATGGCTACCTGGTCACAAGGTCTTACATTTTTATCAGTTTTGGTCCATTTGCATATTGGGGTTTAATTGTCCAATTACAGCTTCAGGCTGTGAGGTCTCATCTTTCTTGTTCCTCCCTTCGGTCCATCGTTGTTTATGCTTTTGGGCCTGAAAGTTGTCCTTGGTTCTCAGCAGAAAAGGGATTTGTTTTGTCTACCTACCCCGTGAACAGAGCTTACTAGCATTTAATATGAGGCTCAGAACTACATCCCTAGGTAACAGAATTTGCAAGCTAAAACTTAGGGCATCGCTACCACCTGAAGGGCTGAGGATGAGTTCATGCTGGAGGGCTCCAGAAAGGACCCCAGAGCTAAACATCCTCCTGACACCTCACTGGGGAGGTGGGAGTACAATGGATGGATGTGATTAGCACACCGTTTAAACCTCCATATTCTTCCTGCATGATGTACAGTCTTTCACAGCTTTCTCATCCCATGGAGCAATGCCCAGAAATTGATGTTATGCTGCTGTAATTGGAGAGGAGCAGGGGGCAGGATGGATATTGCTGAGAATCCCTCATGGTTAATAATTTTCTGTCCAGCTGCATCATCTTTCATCTTCTCCCTTGTGCCTGGCCTTCAGATATCTAAAGGTTTGGGTTTGTTTCTTTCACTTATGGCCTGTGGTATTAAGTGCTGTCCCTGTTTTTCTGAAGCAGCTGTGTTGGCAGAGGCCGGGTGACTCCTCCTGTCTGTGACTGATGGCTCAGGGGGGCACAGATGCCACTCTGGGAGCTCCAGGTGACCCACCCACCTCCCGTGGTGCTGCTCAGGTGGCTGATTCCAGGTGAGGGAAGGTGTATTTGAAGGTAGGAAATGAGGAAGAGCAGCACCAGAGGTGGCAGAGGATGTATAAGAAGAGAAAAATTATATTTTTGGGAAGATTTAGTGTCAGGACCAACATGTAAGACAGCAGCAGGATGTGTCTTTGTCTCCTGAAGCAATTCCCAAGAAATGTGCTCTCACTTAGTCTGGTTGAGGGCTCTTCCCTTTGCTGGAATGTGGAGGTCTTCCCTTCTGACCCAGGTGGACCCAAGTGTTCAGAGCAAGCCAGCCCCTCTGACTGAGATGTCTCAGTCTGGGAGGTTCACAGGAGAGTCAACACTTGATTTGATATCAAATCCTTCAAAGGAAATTTTTACTGTGGTTTTAATACACTGGGGCTTTTAACTCCAGCAGGAGTTTTGTCTTATTATTTCTGTGAATCAAACCGTGTTTCTGAAATCTTTTCATTTTCTTTCTGAGTGAAAGCTATTTTAAAGTCAGAGCTGGATAAAAATTAAAGCATGAACATTATCTGACTGGATTGTAAGTCCTTTATAAGATATTCAGGGTGAAACCAGTACACCTGCACAACATAATTCCCTGTTAATGCAATCAATACCCTCCTCTTGCAGTGTTGTTTGAGGCATGTTTCTATGGTTCTGGCAAGTGAATTTTGAAATATTGTTTGCATAAATTTGCCAATTTCTCACTGCATTTATTTGACAATTATTTTAGTTATCTCAAAATCAGATTTTCAAATAAAGCAATTTTTTCCTCTGTGATTGCTATGAAAATTACACTTGGAAAATCAAAGCTTTCAGAGATCATTTTACTTTCATCTCTTGCTTTTGATGAGGTCCTAGCACATCAAAAATCCCCACTCAGAGACATCTGTCTCTGTTCAAACATTTAAAAAAACCAGGAGGCCTTCATGGTACAGGAGTGCAACCAGAATCCTCCCAGCCCAGCACTCACTGGACCTTGGGATGAGGACCCAAATCATGTCAGAACTCGGCATGCTTGGCTGGAGCACTGCCTCTCTGTGGGCACCACTGCTGGGACTGAGCAGAGCCGAAGCGTGTCAGGGCTTGATTGAAACTGGACAGAGAAGGTCCTGTAGGAGCACATTTTCCACAGGAAAAACCCTGAGTTGAGAGGATTCAGTGCTGGGTTGCCAGCAGCCAGAGGTTACCAACCCTCTAAAGGCTTTCTGTAGATGGAGGCATTAAATAATTCAGTATTCTTTCCATTCAGCCTCATGAAAAATTTTCTCATGTGCTAAAAATTCTCCAGACCACCACCAGTAACTGAAATGATGAGAGAAACCCAGCCTGAGCACTAACACTATGCTATGGCAAAGATGAATAAAAAAATTGCATGAAGAAGCAGCCCCCCTGGCAGAATATGACATTTAAATGTGTTTCCCTCCTACGATTTAAAATGCAAGAAGTGAGGAGATGCAAGAAGGCACTCACTTGAGGTTCAAAGAGCTGCTCATGTAAAGGATCAATAGATCCAGCACTGTATTTAGTGTCATACAAAATGCTGGACCAGGCAATTATTTTGATTCATCACGGTGGTAGCTGAAGCATCAGTGTGTGACAGAAAATTCTTGTATTTTCTTGCTTTGTATGTAACCGAAATATTTCATCTTTAGAGGCAGTTATGTTATAGATTGATATTCTGCTCTTGACAGGCATTGCAAATGGTTTGTTAATTCAGTGTTAGCTTTACAGGTTTTTGGTGTTTTGCCAGTCCCTGATCCAGGGGTATCTGTGCCATGGGGACCCTTCCAGCTGCACCTGTGGCGTTTGAGACACCTGAATGGGGCATGAGGGTGCAAATGCTCTTACTGGCATCACAGGGAAAACTCCTGTTGACTCAAAAGAACCAGTTCTGGAGTTGGATCCATCTTACTTGAACAAACTAAAAGATGAAGGTCTAAATTTACTCAGGCTGATTTATTAAAAATATGGATATTGATTTAATACCAATATCCAACTATGACGGACAAAGACTCTCTAACAGTTTAAAGTTAGAAAGTGTATGTTTATTACGATGCCGGGCAGGGTGTGGGATAGCTCCCAAATACACACGCGCAATTTACAGATGATCACAGGGTCTTTTTATGTACAGGAGTATTGAATACTCAAAACATAAATACATATTCATAGCTCTGGTACATCTCATTCCCTGCTCTGTACGGTAATTAGCTAAAAAGCCATTAAGCATGCGTAGTTTGTTTTTTGAAATGGGTCGGTGGTCCTTTTTATGGGGCGGGGTCTCAAAATGATGAAGTAAATGGGTCTTCCTCGCTTTGACTTTTTAACCTTTTAGTGCTAGTGACAACTGAATCCTGTTTTTCCAGGGCTCTTTGATTTATGATTGTATTGTATTTTTGGAGTCTACTGATTAGTCAGAATATGTAAACAGGCCTCATGATTTATCGGTTCCTTAAATCCGGCTACTGTTAGTAGAGGGAAGTTTGTCTATCTTACCTTAGCAATATCTGGTTTAACTAAAGTCTTTAATTCTTAAAAATTAATGTTTCAAGGCTAATGAATTAGATAACCAATATATTACATGTGCTCAGCCACTTTGCTTCAAAGGCTTTAATAGTTCTCTGTCCACTAACAGCAACAGCCAGTCCCACATAAAACCTGCAAAGAAAGCCTCATGCACTTTCTTCCTTGTTATGTAAGTAAAAGCAGCAGATGCTTGTACCATCCTTTGCCATTACATGGGAGAGCTGAGGTACCAGGAATTTGTGACCTGAGCCTGCAGCAGCTGTCCCACCTCAGTGACTGGCCAGTCCTGTTCCTTCCAGCTGAGACAAAGCAGGGTTTGGTCCTGAGACTGATGCTGTCCTGAGTACAGTCGCTTTACAGCCAAGACCTGTTGTCAGGAGTTTGCAGCCCTTTTCAGCCACAGAAGGGGATGTGGAAGCTAATGAAGTGAGATGTGAGGGAGCTGCTGACTCAGCAGTGGAGCACTGTGGGATGTTCTGGGTAACTTGTGAAGAGCCCAAGGAATTCTGTTCTTTCCCAGTGTCCTTATGGTCTCAGATGCCTACAGAAATGTGGGCTTAGGAGTGGAAAAGGTGTCAGAAGTGAGAGGGGACCAGCTCAGCCTCTGTGTGGGAAGGGCACAAACAGCCCCTAAAAACACAGCAGCCCTCTGAGTATCTGCTGGAGGCTTTTAAGGAAAATTGCTGCTGCCAGGAAAAAAAGCCTTTGGACCTGAGGACATGATGCTGTTTGGAGCTCTGAAGTTTGCTCCTTTCAGCTGCTCTGTGCCTATGGAACAACCTGTTGGTTTTACCATCTGTGTAAGTTTGTCCTGCATGTTGCAGAGCAAGTGCTCCCATTCAGGGTGAGTACACCAGCTCTGGAGCATTTGTCTCCTTGCAGATCCTCATTATTCAGTATGATTTGAGCAGGCTGTGACAAACACCGAAGCTCTTCACTTCCCTGTGCTGTAATGGGGTGGATGGACAGGCTTGTCCTGACAGTCCTAGAGTGTGAAACTGATAAAACCCCTAGGTGCCACCTGTTGCTGTTGTGATATATGTTTTGAAATAAATTCGCGTTTCAAGTGTGTTATATGTTATAAAATAAAACTATGTTACAAGTTAGGGTTTCCAAAAATTGTGAAGACATTTCTGGCTGCCGAAACTAATTTGGAACTGTAAGAATTCCAGACAATTGCAGGGCGAAGTCCAAATTTACAACAGAAAAGTAGTGGCTGGACAGGAGATGCCTCGTCCATCAAGGGTGGACCCGCCACTTCTCCGATGATCAACACCTGATATGGATCTAGGAGAGGAGAACCCGGAGATGTCACATATCAGCATCCCAATGCCCAGTTCTCAGAACCCAATTCAAGTCCTCAACTGTGCCAGGAAAGGCATTCAGAAACCAAGCAGCAAGAGAAAGAAAGTATATGAATATGCACAGTAGACAAAAGCTGACAATAAAATTGCCTTAAGGAAGAAAAACTGTATAAAAACTGCTCCCTGAGACTAGGAGTTTGTGAACGGGGAGGGATTGGTTCATTTGTGTCCATCCCTGCATTCACTCAACTTCGATACCCGGGGATCGGAGTTGTCTCTTTTATTGTGGCTGTCCCAGATTGCTTTCAATGGCGAAATAAAATTGCTTTGTATTAAATTGGCTACGAATCTTCTATAACTGTTATCCTGAGCTGCTGCAGGAGCCACACCTGCTCAAAGAAATTAATGTTTGCTCAAAGAATGTAAACATACCATATTTGTATATTAGTTTCTTTTGAAGTAATGGAAATTCCACTTTAAAATTCTGCAGAAAGTTCTTTAGGTAACTGTTAACTCTTAGACTCATTTATGCATTTTGGTTGACAAAAGTGTTATAAAGGATTCGTAGCCAATTTGATATTAAGTATTTTTATTTCGCCATTTGAAATCAATTTGGATCAGCCACAATAAAGGAATGCAACATCAATCCCCAGGATATCAAGGTTGGGTGAATGCAGGGACAGCCTCAACGGAGCTGACCCCTTTCTGTCCACAAGCTCTTGGATTCAGGGTACAGTTTTTATACAGTTTTTCTTCCTGGAGCCAAGTTCATTGGTAGTCTTTGTCCAGTGTGCGTATTCATACACTTCTTTCTTTCGCTGTTTGGTTTTTGAAAGCTTTTCCTGGCATGGTCAAGGACTTGAATTGGGTTCCTGGAACTGGGCATTGGGATGCTGATCTGTGCAATCTCCGGGTTCTCCCCACCTAGATCCGTATCAGGCGTTGATCATCAGAGAAGTGGCGGGTCCACCCATGATGGACGAGACATCTCCTGTTCAGCCTGATCCTTTCTGTTGTAAATTTTGGTTTCGCCCTGCGATTTATCTGAGAGTCTTTACAGTTGTAAATGGGTCCCAGTGGCTGGAGACACCGTTTACAATTTTTGGAAAGTTAAACTTGTAGCACAGTTTTATTTTATAACATATAATACACTTGATACACAAATTTATTTTAGAACATATATCACAGTCCCCCCCCTTTTTCATAAACACATTAAATTCATGTTTTTCTAATACTACTTCTAACAAACTATTCTACCTTCTATATTCTACTGAAATTTCCCTTTTACCAATAGTACCTTATGGTGGTGACTATTTCTTTTATTTACCTGTCATCTTCGAACCTGTCATAGTCATCCCACTCCTCCTGTGATATCTCACAGTATTTCTGGTAAGCTATATTTTCCTCTTTCACTCTCTCCTCAAATTTTTCCAAGGCTTCTGCTGCTTTACTTGTTTCCTCCCTTTTTTCCAATTTCATTGTTCTGGATACCTTAGAGATCGGGCCAGTTTTCTCCCCAGCAAGTTCTGGGTCGGTGGGCAGGGCTGCAATCTGCATGCCCTGCACTACAGAATGAATCAACCAGATAAGACAAGGACTCAAGCAAGGTAGAAACATTATCCCAGCAATGGAGCATAATATAAAGAATGCCACCTTTTTCCACCAGGCCCCCTGCCCAAACAACTGACCCCACCATGAGGCCTGGAGGATAGAATTCCATTTTTGGACAGGTACATATGCTACTTTCTTGATCTCAGCTGCTAGTCCCCTAATGGTTTCCCCATAATCATCTATTTCTATACAACATTCAGATTCATTAAACTTACCACAAACTCCTCCTTCCTCTGCCAACAGGTAATCTAGGGCTAGTCAGTTTTGATACACAAAAGCCCTCATTTGGGAGTGTTGTTTAGCCAATAATTCTAAAGCATCTGAGGTATGATTGGAGACAATTTCCACCACAGCTTGGAGCCTTATTAACCTATTTAATAGATAGATGGGAGTTCTATATCCCCAACTTCCATCATTGGCCCAGGTTGCAGGGCCATAATATTCTATAATTCTTTCTGCAGGCCAATCTTCATCTCCCCATTTCTGACTTCCCCCTGCCATAGGCAGCTCCTTCTTTAATTCTCTTTTCTGTCTATCCAATGTTTCATACAACGGGGCCCCCAACAAATTGCTCTCTGACCTTGGTAATGTGAAAAATAAAGGCCTAATCATCCCCAGTGTACAGGATCCTTTCCACTTGCAGGGCAATTTGCTGTAGGCCTTCTTTCCACATATCCAATATATATCATCAGGTGCCTTCCACTTCACATTCACCTTCTCTGGCTCCTTCCAATAATCTCGCAGACCGTCCAAAGACTGGTAAGGGTTAGCTCAGGAACTTTTGTGCCAACATAATCCAATTGAATCAAACCACTCACAATTGTCCTTTCTCCTCGGGCTTCAAAATCCAGCTGGGGGCTCAGGTTGCCAAATTTTAGTTTTGTTATTTGAATTTACAGCCAGAGTGGATATACAGGGAGTAAAACCCACTAACTCAGTGTATTCTCTGCCTTCCCTGCTAATACAAACGGTTCCAATTATCCTCTTATCCAATATCCACCCCTCAGGTCTTTGGATAGTTTTTGAAATTTGGGTATTGTCCCACTTTAAAAGTTGTTCCGGAGTTAAACTCTCACCTTTCCATGGCCACTTCTCCGCTGATTTTAGCCCTCCACAAATCCAACAATTAGATAAACCCAATTCGGTGGTGATTTCCTGCATCAAATCTATAAATAGATTCTGGTTGGGAGCAGGTAAACCCCAGCCATTGTATTGTTTCTCTAATTGTTCATAATGCTCACTTAAGGTTTTTAACCTTTCCTGCTCCACTCTTCCTTGCCTCTGATTCCTGCCTTTTTAGCTCTTGGGTCACCAATTTCATCTTGCCTTCTGGATCTGGTCCTTCTTCATTTCTCGAGAAACAGAAGGTCTTATCGAATTGCAAGCATATTTGATCATCATGACTCCTGAGGAGATCCAGCACTATGGGTTCATTGCCTAGCGATGTTTTACTTTCATGTTTCAAGTTCTTTCCTACCCAATACATTTTCCCACCCATAGTACACATTTCCAATTGACTCTTATCATAGCACAACCTATTAAGCTGGTAGTAAGCTAAAAAAGTAGATTTCATTCTTCCCCCTACCCACACAGTTTGATTACACTGGTTACATGTGGGAATGGTCGGCATCCATCCAGTCTCTCGCTTGTAAATTGCATGGATGGATGGTTCCTTCCCCTTGGATATGGTTTTAGACTGCCCGTCCTTAGGGATTGCTCTCAGGTTGTGGCATATCACCCCCTCTTCCAATTCACACACTTTGTATTGAGTGCCATTGAAGGAACAATACCCCTTCTCTTTACCTTTCTAACAATCATACTGTGCCTGATACATCATGATTTTTGTGGCAACTTGCCCCTTCAACACGGTCTGCAGGCACTTCTCACATTCACTCGTGAGGTTCTGCCTTGACGGATCCTCAGGATACAACCTGCCTGCCTGGCACACGACTAGGCTCAGGACCATCAGGATTCCCCACCGGGATACTCCTCTGCCTTTGCCTCCACCCACGGGGTAGCAACCAGAGGCGGAGTGAACCATCTTCTCAGCAGCAGGCGTATGCTTCAGGGGTTTCGTTGTTGGTCCAAACCGCAAACCTCCTTTTAAAAACGCCCCACCTAGATAACTTGACAGTATCAGCTCTGCAGGGTACCTTGTTCATCCTTCGGCACTCGACTGCAAGGACCTCGGCCTTTGCATCCAATTTTCCTCTCACCCCCTTTTTGTATATCAGATACCACTCTGGAGAATCTAACTCCAGCAAACCCGCACGAGTAGCAAGCACTAAGAGACGGCTAGTCTCTTCCTGTTCTTTTTCCAAACACTTGGTACACAAGCCCTTAGGTCTATACCCCCCTTGACAATGAGTGACCCAGATTTGTTTACAGTAAACACACTTAAAATTAATAAAGGGAAAACATTCACAATCTTTTTCCAAGCAACTTATCTGGTCCCCTTCGGTCATTTATGGTGACACTGTAACCTGATCTTTAAGTCCCCTGGAGACAAGAACACCTTCCACTCCAGGGTGTTGTCCTGAAGCTCGACCTTCTTCACCTGTGATGCATGGGTCCAACCCTTTTCTGCTGCTCTGATGGCTGTATCTGTGGTGAAAAGGACGAGAAAGGGACCCTCCCAGTGAGGTGTCAGTGGGATTTCCCTCCAGGTTTTGATTAACATCTCATCTCCAGGTTGTATTTTGTGTATAGCAAACCCCAAGGGGGCGCTCTGAGTTATCAGTCCATGTTTTCACAGGTCCGGCAAGTTCTTGTTTATAGCTATTAGGTAAGGTTGGATCTGGCCATCTTCTATTTGCAGATGCCCCACTGGCATCCCGTGCTTATAGGGCATCCCATATAACATCTTGAACGGTGACAGTCCAGTTTCAGAGTGAGGCATAGTCCTTATATTTAGCAGAGCTAGAGGAAGACACTTTACCCAAGACATTCTTGTTTCTAACATCAATTTAGATAGTTGTGCTTTCAGTGTTTGATTCATTCTTTCTACCTGTCCTGAGCTTTGTGGGTGCCATGGGGTGTGATACTGCCATCGAATCCCTAAGGCTTCTGCTATTTGTTTAATAATTTTAGAGGTAAAATGAGTTCCTTGATCTGAGTCTATATGATCTACTATTCCATATCGAGGAATAATTTCCTCCAGCAAAATTTTTGGTACTGTCTGGGCTGTAGCCCTTGCCCTGGGGAAAGCTTCAACCCAATGGGTTAATTTGTCTACTATTACCAATAAGAATCTGTATCTTCCTACCTTAGATAATTCAGTGAAGTCCACTTGGATCCTTTCAAACGGGCGATAAGCTACTGGGTGCCCTCCCAAGGCCATTTGTCTTGATCTGGCCGGATTGATCCTTTGGCAGATCATGCACCCTTGCACCTCTTGTTTTGACAATTCATAGATTCCTTTGCATCCAAAGAATTTCAAAAATTGCTCTGCCAGGGCTTGTGCCCTCCAGTGAGTCTGCTGATGGAGTCTTTTCAGGATTTTCCTAGCATAATCCTTGGGTAGCAGTTCCCTCCCATCGGGTAATTTCCATTTGCCTTCTTCTAATCTCCCCCCTATTTTCTCATATCCCTCAATTTCTTTCTGGGAAGGACATGGAGAATATTCGTGAATCTCCTCTTCCCCAACCTCAGGTGTACTTCCCGTGAGCAATGCTGCTCTTTTTGCTTCTTTGTCTGCCAGATTATTTCCTCTAGTTTGAAATTGCATTCCTACCTGGTGTCCTTTTACATGGACTGTGGAAATTTCCTCGGGCTCCCTAATAGCCTCCAAAATTTGCTTTATCATTTCACCATGGACTAACCCTCATCCCCGAGTGTTAATTAAACCCTTCTCTTCCCAAATTTTCCCAAAGGTATGAGCTACCCCACAAGCATACTTTGAATCTGTGAATATAGTTCCTTTTCTCCCTTTTAGTCTTTTAAGTGCCCGCAGCACTGCATATAACTCACAAGCTTGTGCTGACCAATTAGCATTCAGAGGGCCCGACTCCACCACTTTACCTGACTTACCATCCACTATTGCATATCCTGACTTCCTTTTCCCTTCTACCACTCTCGCTGACCCATCCACAAACCATTTTTCTCCTTCTTCCAACTCTTCCTCTTCCAAATCTGACCTTATCTTTGTCTGAAGTTCCACCACTTCTGCACAACTGTGAGTGGGCTCCTCTAATACTACACCAAACAGAAACTGGGCTGGGTTCTGAGCCGTAGTTGTTCTCAATTCCAGACCACGTGAATGAACCAGAATAGCCTCATACTCTAGGAGCCTGGCATCTGTGAGCCATTTGTTTGCCTTCTGTTGCAGGATGCTTCTTACATTATGAGGAGTATACACCACCAGTGGAGCCCCAAAAGTCACCTTCTTTGCTTCTTCTACCAATAGTGCAACTGCTACAATTGCCTGTAAACAAGTAGGCCATCCTCTGCTCACAGGATCTAGAAGCTTAGAAACATACTCCACAGGATTTTTGATCCCTGCCCAGTCCTGAGTTAAGACACCATAAGCAGTGTGATTGCTAACATCTACAAACAACTGAAACTGTCTCTTCACATCAGGGAGGCTTAACACAGGAGCTGACATCAGTGCTTCTTTTAGTTCCTTGAATCCCTGCTCATCTTGTTCTGTCCATTTCAATCTATCAGTATTCAACCTCTCATAGAGGAACTTTACCTTTTCACTATACCCCTCAATCCATTGTCTGCAGTACCCCAAAAGCCCCAGTAGCTGTCTAATTTCTCTTTTTGTGCGTGGAGAGGGTAAGGCAATGATCCCTGCCACCCTCTCAGGGTCCAATTTCTTCTTTCCTTTGGAAATCCAATGCCCCAAGTATTTTACCTCAGATTCTGTGAATTGCAGCTTTGATTTAGAGACCTTCAACCCCTTGTTCCCCAGAAAATTCAACAATGCTATGGTGCTTTCCCTTACATCCTCCTCCTTTGGGCCTGCTACCAACAAATCATCAACATATTGTATTAATTTAGTTCCCTCTATGGGCACAAATTGACTTAACAACTGCTCAAGAGCTTGACCAAATAGATTGGGGGACTCCACAAATCCCTGGGGAAGGGTGGTCCACCTGAATTGTTGTTTTCTATTTGTCTCAGGATCCTCCCACTGAAATGCAAAGTAATCCCGACTTTCCTCAGCCAGAGGACAAGTCCGAAAGGCATCCTTTAAATCTATTACACTGTACCAAACATCCTCCGGGGAGACCCGGTTCAGAAGGGTATATGAGTTTGCAACCACCGGGAACCGGGTCTTGGTTCTTTCATTTACAGCTCGGAGGTCTTGGACCAACCTGTAGCTCCCATCCATCTTCCTGACTGCCAGGATGGGTGTGTTGTGCCTTGACATACAAGGTTCCAATGTTCCCTTTTTCACTAGGTCATCTATCACAGGCTTCAACCCCCTCCTCCCCTCCATAGATTTGGGATATTGCTCGATTCTAATCGGGTCCTCCGGTCTTTCTATTTCAATGTTAATAGGTTCAATCTCCAACCTCCCTACTTCCCCTTGAGAGTACCAAACCTTAGAATCAATTTTATTCTCATCTTTTGCAGTTAATTTGTATAAACTTACCACCAATTGTGAATCCTTTACAGTTAAATTTATTCCTATTTATTTATCTAGCTGTAAAAATATGAATAATGGAGTAATTCATGAAGTTATGTAAAGAAGGCTGTGTAATTTATACTGACAACAAATAGCACTCCTAATATCACTAATATTTTACTATGTCCATGCATCAAAATCCTTCCATGCCTTTCACTTCCAACCCAAATCCTCTTGTATCTAATCAGTGCATAATATGGAATTTCCTCAAGCTACAGACATGCTCACAGGGGGTAGATCACCCAACAATGCAGCTATCTGCCTTTCTGCCTCCCTGAGACATCAGTTCCTTCCCTCTTCTCCCACTGGGAGGGTGTGTGATGCCAGTTGCAAGGCAACTGGCTGATAATATTCCCTGCATTTTCAGATTGCTCTTCCAACAGTTGCATTTCTTCTAATTTAACTCTGTGTGATCAGTGTTATTTTACAGGAAGGTCTGGTCTTTCTTTAGGGAAGTGGTTGAGATTTTAGACTTCCACAAGTCCTGTCTAATATTTGAAACATTTTACATAGAAGAATTCTTTCTGACCCAGATCCTACTGCAGATACCTGCTGCAGTATCCCACCAGTTCAGCTGCTCTGTCATTTAATCTGTAAAACAATTAGTAAATGTAAAACACTTACAGCCTCAACAAAAATGTAATGGTTGCCATGAGCAGCACCAGAGGTTTCACTTTTTACTTTTTCCATCACCTCCTTGCCAGGAACAGCTTTCAATATGATGCACACCTACAGTGATGCTTCCAGGTGTGCTGTGACATTTCATCCTGGACAAGTTGCAAGTTCCCCTGTTGTTGTAGCTCTGTAAAACTGCACTTAAGTCTGCCTGGACTGATAAAACCATCTGGTGGGAAAACATCAGCTTCATCTGGAGGATCTGTGCCATCCCCTGGAGGCTAAAGCACAGACCCTGGGGCCAGGTTCTTCCTGAGCCAACCTCACAGATTCCAGTTGCCACCAGGACTCTCAATCATCCTGTTCTTAATCTTCTGGGTGAGAAAAATATTGTTCATTCCTTGTTTAGGCCTAAGGAAGAAAAGCTCAGTGGTTTGCTGCTTTCTGCTTTTACTCTCCAGTCAGCTTAAATTTTTAAAATACTCAGCAGAGAGGATTAAACAGCACAGCTGGCCTTGATCCCGTGTCTTGCTGAATTCCCTAGGTAATCGGTCATGCTGCACACTGTCTCCCAACAGTTGCTGATTTCCTAAGATGTCTTCAGCTGACAGTAATAAATTCAGGCCATGGTGTGGTCCAGGAGACGGGCATTAATGATGGTCTTTGGGTGGCCAGTTCTTTCCCTCCTGGTCAGACCATCCCAGTACTCTGTGAGGTTTGCTGCTTTATTTCTCTGCAACAGATTGCTCTCACTACACTGCATCAACAAAAATTACTTAGCCAATTTTAGATTTGAACTCTATCTTTTCACTTGGGAGTCTTATGTGAGCTGTGTTTTTGATTTTTGGTATGTGCAATGATTCATCCCCTCCTGACATTCTGTGGGGCTGAAGTTTGCTCCTCTCAAACGGTGCATCCCCAAGTGGAGTTTCAGCCTTTGTGAGCAAGCACAGAGCTCATAAAAATGATAATTTAAAGAATATGAGCAGTGGCAATCAAAGAAAGTAAATATGGTATTAAAATAAGGCAAAAATGTGTGGTACTGGAAAACTGGTTCAGCTCACTAGCTAAAACTTGTGTAGTAGGACTCATGAAAGGGGATCTGTGTGTACAGCAAGGGACAGACAAAGAGCAGTTGCTAGAGGATTGCCCTATTGCCAGGGTTGGCCTGAGATAAAAAGGAAGTTGGAGTATATAGAGAGAACGCAGATCAAGCCAATGTGATTAACAACTACGTTCTGCTTTTATTCAGCTAAGATGGCTGCTTATATACATTTCTATATGGTTTACAATTGCAGTAGCTCTTCATTGGCATACAGCAGAGAGAAGTATGAAAACACACTTTATTTTACTTACTCTTAAGGTGGCTATCACGTGCTTGCTAACAACTCTATTCAGTGACCTTCACAACCTTATTATCTTTCCCTGACACCTTAACTACTAATTTCTAACTGTGCCACACTTGGCTAAGAATTTCTAGCTGCGTCACAGGCTTCAAGGCCTCACTCAGGCCTTTGTGAAGGCCTCAGCTTGGGTAGTTCAAGGCCTAGGTAGACATCATGTCCACCTTCCCTGAGGAATTCCGCAACAATTCCCCCTTTTTCTTTCTGAACTACCTAGGCTGACTCAAAGGCCGGATTAACTGTTTTTCGCACACACACTAAAACTAATTTTGATCAGTCTCTGAATTGTCAGAAGGTGTTCCAGGTGGATTGTTGTTCTCAGGCTCGTTCTCTCCATCTGATGGGATCTTTGCCGGAGGACATGCACAGGTAAATTGACTCAGCACCCAGACAGGACCAGCTTCTGTGGACACACACATATATCCACGGCCATTAAACAACACTTGACTCGGTCCTTGCCATTTACCCGTTCGCATGTTCTTATAGTATACATAAAGTCCTGGAATTGCCTGCGGCCTTCCCCCTTTCAATGCATGATGGTGTATCACGACCGCAGGTTCTTCTCGACCTTCTGCTAAACATAAGTAATTTAGTGTAAACAATACCTTAGATAATCTACTAACTACATCAACGTCATCGGTCGGCTTTTGTTTTGCTAGATATTCTTTCAGGGTGCGATTTGCTCTTTCTACAATAGCTTGACCTGTGGGAGAGTGAGGAATTCCTGTAGTATGTTTCACTCCCCATTTCTGCATGAATCTGGCAACTCGTTGACCAATATAAGCTGGACCATTGTCGGTCTTAATTTCCACAGGCACACCCATGACTGCAAAACAAACAGACAGATGCCTTTCTACATGTAAAGCCTTCTCTCCAGGTTGTGCTGTTGCCCAAATAAATTTCGAATATGTATCTACAGTGACATGGACGTATTTCAATCTCCCAAACTCTGGAACATGAGTTACATCCATTTGCCACAACTCTAAAGCTTTCAGTCCCTTCGGGTTTGTGCCCAGCCCCAGTCCCAGTCCATGATGACTACGTTGAGGACAGGCACGCACAATTCCTTGTGCATCACTCAAAGGAATCTGAAATTGTCGGTGCAAGGCTCGTGCATTTTGATGGAATGTGTCATGACTGTTGCGAGCCTTTTCAAACTTGTTCTGAGGAGGAATGTGGACAACACAACTGACTGCTGCATCAGCTCGTGCGTTGCCTTCTCCCAGACCTCTGTTGCACTGACGACTGCCAATGTGCATGACACAGAAGACATGATGGCGCTGCTTCAAGATGCTTCTCAGTTGCAAAAACAATTCCCCAAGGCGCTGATTCTTGGTTTGCCTGAGGAGTGCATCTTCAATTCTTTGTACTACTCCTACCACGTACAAGGAATCCGATACCACATTGAGTGGTTCCTTGTTCCAAGTCTGCAAAGCCCAACACACGGCTTTCAGCTCAAGGGTTTGCAATGTATCTCCTGCTTCACCCTTGATTTCATGTTGCAGACATTCCCCTCGTTGCTGCCAAACACATGCAGCTTTTTTCGTTTTCCGACCAGCATCTATAAACACCGTCCTGCCTTTCACTGGTTTCAGTGAACACAAAGGCCTTTCCAACCAACGATGACGTGTGGTCAGATGCCACATTGGACCTTTTGGCTGCTTATTGTGAACCACACCTGCAAAACCCATCAACGCTTCTTGCAAAGCAACTGAGTGTCTCATCAGCCATTCCAAGTCTTCATCCCTCACGGGAATGCTGATGTCTGCTGGTTCTTTCCTGTCTATTTCCACAATTCTGTCCCTGCCTTTTCTTATCAATGTGGCAAAAGCGTCTGTTCTGCTCCTGACGCGACACTTTGGCTGGACAGGAAGAAACACCCACTCAATCACACTTGCTGTCGAATCAAATTTCTGGTCAGATCGGTTTTCCCCCTTTTTCTTTTGCCATTGAAAGACAATGGCAAGTGGACAAGCTTCGGCATTGGAAAGAAAAAGCGACAATGGAAGGAATTCTATACGACGAGCACTCCAACCATGTTGAAGCTTTTCCGACACGTGCACCAAAGCCTTCCCTTGTTCAGGGGTGCAGATTCACGAATCACTGGCATCATTCCCACGAAACCACGGTAGAAATGGCAACAAGTCATCATTGGTAATGCCTACAATGGATCTAACCCATTGCAGGTCTCCAAAGAGCTTTTGAGCATCATGCAAGCTGTTGATGTTATCATGTAATGTAATTTTCTGAGGACGAATTTGTGCGTCTGTGATCAGCCAGCCTAAGTATTTCCCGGGAGCTGATCGCTGTATTTTTTCTGGCGCCACTGTCAATCCATGATGCTCTAATTGTGAAATCAGCCAGTCTATGTCAGCTTGTGGCAATGGTCGCTTGGTGGCAATGAGAATGTCATCCATATAATGATAAATCATTGCGTCAGTGAAGTGTTGCCAAATTGGTCACAAGGCCCAGTCAACAAACAGTTGACACATGCTAGGAGAATTGCTCATTCCTTGAGGAAGAACTGTCCATTCATATCTTTTTGATGGAGCCTTTCTATTAATGGATGGCACTGTGAAGGCAAAGCATTGAATGTCTTGTGGATGGAGCGGAATGGTAAAGAAACAGTCCTTTAAATCAACGACAACGATGCTCCAATTTTGCGGAATCATGGTTGGTGCGGGGAGGCCAGGCTGCAATGCACCCATGGCCTGCATCTGTGCGTTGACCTTTCGCAAGTCATGTAACAACCTCCATTTGCCTGACTTTTTTGGGATAACGAAAATTGGAGTGTTCCACGGACTGCCAGATGGTCGAATGTGTCCAGCATTATGTTGCTCTTGAATCAGCTGTTCTGCAATTTGCAGCCTTGTTTCAGTCATGGGCTGAAAACAGGATTGTCGTTCAACCAGGTGATCTTTAGAATGGGTGGCTGCTCCGCAGTGGCCACTAGGAAAAATGCTGATCTGTGGTTAAAACCATGCCGAGCTGGGACAACACATCTCTGCCTAACAGTCCTCAAAGCTCGACAGGCAAAAGCATGACGTATGGTCGTGCTACAATGACTTGATTGTCCTCAAAGGTGATGCGAATGGGATCTGTGCTAATTGAAGGAATCTTCATTCCACCCACTCCAATGATGTGGTTGCTTGGAGTCTGCAAAGGCCAATCAGAGGGCCAATAGAATTGATTCAATATAGAAAGATCGGATCCTGTGTCTAAAAGCAAATCCAGTTGGATCTACTGAGACCCACGTTGCAATCGCACTGTTCTTTTTGGACGATCGTTGAGGTCTAAAGTGAAGAAAACATTGTGACCAGTGGAACCAAAACCTTCAGCACCTCTCAGTGTTTCATCAGGCTGTTTTGGTCGCGAGCGATGTGGCAACAAGGCTTCAAGAGGTACAATCTGAGCAATTCTGCTGCCTTTTGGAATTGTCACAGGTGGTTGCAGGGCATAAGCTAAAATTTGAACTTGTCCTGTGAAATCTGCATCAATGAGTCCTGGGATGACAATCACCCCTTGTTTGCTCATGGAGGATCTTCCAAGGAGCAAACCTCCAATGTGAGATTTGATGCTGTACATTGGACCACGTACATTGGTGGGAATCAGTGAGACTTCGTTATTTTGTAAAGTGACTTCCACATCTGTTTCCACATCCACACCGAGACTTCCCCAAGTGGCAGGTTTGTTTTTAACTAGAAATCCGTTGGCGGGGTCTTCTGGATCCGGGCATCGACTTGTGTCTTCGCGCGGTGCCGCAACACGCTGCTTTTCAAGTTTCCCGATTTTTTGCAAACTTCAGTGGCATGTGTGTCGAGATTGCATTTGTTGCACCACATGGGTATTTGACAGGAATCTCTAAAATGACCTGTCTCACCACAGCGATAACAGATTCACTTGCTGCGATGTGAAGACTTGCTTTTTGACTTTCCAGTGGTCAAGGCAGCTGCAATGATGTGTCCTTGCTGTTTGATGGCATCATGCATGGTTGCCATGAACACTGCATTCTGATTCGTTTGTTCTGCTCGAGTTGCTCTCTCTAACATTTCATCAACAGGACTTTCTTTTGGAAGGGTGGCCAAAATGGTTCTGGTATGTGAATTAGCATTTTCAAAAGCCAAAGAACGAAACAGATGATCTTGAACATCTGGTGTTAACTCTGTGGCATCCTTCAAAGCTGAAGCCAATCTGTCTATGAATTGGGCGTAAGGTTCGTTATTTCCTTGTTTGATTGTAAAGTAAGGTGATGACTTCTTCTTGTCTGGCACCAGCAGCAATGACTGAAGAGCCAACGATTGAGCAAGTCGATGCATTGTCACAGGAAAGGTGAGCTGGTGTTGGAGTCCAGGGCATTCCTTTGGTTGCCCTGGATGGTCACAGACCTCGGCAGAGAGGCCTGGGACCCAAGAAAGGGAGTTTGAATCCTGGACAGGGGAGTCTGTCCAGGGGGGTTGCCTGGCACAGAGCCCAGGAAGACACAGGCTTTGATTTTAGTCCATGGAAAAAGTTTCTAACATTGAGAGAAGAATTACAAGTCACAAAGGTGTGAAAACAGTAGTTTAGCACTGCACAGGGTGGAGAATTTTGTAGTTCTGGGATTTTTAGAATGGAGCTGACTTGGGAACAAGATGGACATTTTAGGGGGGTGCCCTGGGTTCTTCTTGTTCTCCCTTGGCCTCCATCTTCTGATGTGACGTGGGCACAAAGTAGTTTAAGGAGATTGGGTCAAAGTAGATATGACCTTTTTAGTATAGATAATAGGCATTGGCACAGAATTGTAAATAATAGACACGTAATTATCTGTATAAGAAGGCAGCGACCTCCCATCACGGGGGGAGTCGCCCTGTGTCCGAGCTGCTGTGAACATCTCAGCCGGGCACAGAGAGAAATGTAAGATAAGAAATAATAAACATGCGAGAAACCAAGAAACAACAAGACCTTGAGACTCCTCTTCATTCGCATGCCGAGCTAAAAGGCTTCAGAGGGACAGAGAGCAGAAAAAGAACCAGCCCAAACCACCACCAAGAGCCAAACCACCAATCTGAAATCTCTGGTAAGAAAGAAAACCCAAAAAAAACCCGAGAAGCTGGACTGAAGATGAAATGTACGCTCCATGGCCAGTTAGCATGTCAGGCTGGACAGCGTACAACGGATCACCCACTTGGCGATGCTTGCTGGCTTCTTCTGCAGCCAGGCGCTTCCATTCTTGTTTGAAGATGAGCAGCTGCGATGGTGTGAGAAGCAATGTTGCAATGCTGGTACAATCAGATGGACAAAGGAGTTCTGCTGTGAAAATGTATTGAATTATGTTTCGTGCTGCTTCTGACCTGAGGCCATAAGTTGTAACAATGTCCTTGGCCTTTTGCAACACCTTGTAATCATAAGGTTCCCAGTTGGCTGTGCCATTTGCGATCATGACAGGACAGGAAAGAGCATTTGCAGCATCCCAATCCCCAGCCATGATTGCTGTTTTTGCTGCTGCTGCTTTTTGTGCATCAATTGGATTTTTGGAAACAGCTGGTAATTGAGATGAGTCATGTTGTTCTTCTGGGTGCTGTGGCAGTCGAGCAAGCTTTGAAATGATTTGATGCAGTTCAGATGAACGCTGGTCATGTTGTGAAGCAGTGACAGACTGTAATTGTCTTTGTGGACACTGCTTGTGACAGGATGCAAAAGCAGTCACGTCTTCCTCTGGGTCAGAGTCACTGTCAATTGGAAGTGGACAGCCGGCTGGCTTGAGACTGCACGCTGATGTGTTTGCTCCTGCTTCTGTTGCTGCTGTGTGAGCCGTGGCTGCTGATGCCATGCAGCCCGCTTCTCCCCCTGCGGAGAGAGCTGCTCGGTCTGTGTCAGCGCTGATGCGGGGAGAGCGGATCCCCCACTCCAGCTCGGTCTGAGTCGGCGCATGCTGAAGAGAGGATCGATCCACCCCCACCGGCACGTCACTCTCGTCTCCGCCTGCTATTCCGCCCCTGTGCTGTGTCATCTTGGTCTGCTCATCTCCGCCCTCAGCTCCGCCCTCAGCTCTGCCTGAGTCTCTGCCTGTCACCACACCTCCCGAATGGGGCTGCAGAGCCACTTCCTGTTTGCTCTCAGTCTGTTTGAGCAGCCGAGGAGACCACTGCTCCGCCTGAGCCACATGTTCTGCCTGAGCTACATGTTCAAGGACAGCTCGTGGGGTAGAACTGACTGCAGCACTCAAACCACGAATCGGATGTTCACCCAGACCAAAAAACTTTACAACTTTGGCAGGTTTTTGAGGAGGAAGGGATGGAATTCCTGCCTCGTCTCCTCCCACTCCCTCAAAAGCTTGGACTGCTGCCACCGCCGCTTTTTTCTCAGCTAACATGGCACGCAAGGTATGAATCACTTTTTTCCAGACCGCTCCAAGGTCATGGGTGAGTTTCGCCTCCTTGCCTCCCGAGAGAGACGAGTCCCAGAGCAACTCCCCAATCTCGCGCCACTCTGAGGTACTAAAAACCAACAATGAATCATGCAATTTTCCCCGTTTCCATGCCCACAGGGCTATCTGTTCAATCCCAGTCTCTTTCACCTTTTCACCTCTCTTAGAAAGGATAGCAAACAGAAGGTGAACCACTGCCGCAACCTCTGCGTCCATCCCAGATAGTTACCGCCCTTTCTGCTGCACTACAGCTTACTTTCTTTCCACAGGGTGGTGCTGAAGCTGTTCCTCGGCGTCGAACCGCTGTGGAAGCTCCAACTCCCCGCTCCGTCTCGCTTGATCAAGCATGGAGTCTTCCAGCGAAAGCTTCTCCTTATTTAAACCAAAGCTTTCTCCAGAGCCCAGTATTGAAACGCTCTCTGGATCCAGAGCCCAGTATTCAAACGCACTCCGGGTCAGTGTCTACGTCTAGACGGTTTTCGGCATCGATGCGTACAAGGCACTCGCACTCTCAGGTCCCTGTTCGGGCGCCAATATATTGCCAGGGTTGGCCTGAGATAAAAAGGAAGTTGGAGTATATAGAGAGAATGCAGATCAAGCCAATATGGTTAACAACTATGTTCTGCTTTTATTCGGCTAAGATGGCTGCTTATATACGTTTCTATATAGTTTACAATTACAGCAGCTCTTCATTGGCATACAGCAGAGAGAAGTATGAAAACACACTTTATTTTACTTACTCTTAAGGTGGCTATCACGTGCTTGCTAACAACTCTATTCAGTGACCTTCACAACCTTATTATCTTTCCCTGACACCTTAACTACTAATTTCTAACTGTGCCACACTTGGCTAAGAATTTCTAGCTGCGTCACAGGCTTCAAGGCCTCACTCAGGCCTTTGTGAAGGCCTCAGCTTGGGTAGTTCAAGGCCTAGGTAGACATCATGTCCACCTTCCCTGAGGAATTCCGCAACATTGCCCAAAGGGTAAAGAGGCATGAAACCTTCTCATAAAAAAAAAATTGGCTGCTAAAATGGGAAGAAACTCTTTCTGTTGCAAAAGCCTTTCTGCTTCTTCCAAGTAGGCGGAAAAATATAGGGAGGAAAAATGGTGTTTATTGCACAGTTGTTTTGAGAAAAAAGCTATTTTTATAAGGTATAGACAGGAAACAGCAGAAGTGAGTTGCAAAACCATGAGGTGTCTCTCTCCTGTATTCTACTGGGGACATTCTTCAGGGTTTCCCATCTCTACAATTATTTTTGAATCTTTGTAACCTGTCCAGTTTTGGTTTTATTAAGGCAATATTAGAATGCATTCTTTAGTCAAAATATAATGATTCATGTGTTCTCAGGGTTCTGTCAGAGCAGTACCTAGAACAGCTTTCCATCAGTGTGGGGATGTATTAAACTGTGGAAGGCACTGCCCTGCTTTCTCATGAGCAGTGGAAGGGAATGTGCCCCAGATGAGTGACAGTGTTTGCTTGCTCAAAGACCTGTCTTTGTGAATAATTGTAACATGTTCATTAACAGCATAAACAAGCAAAATACTGCTAACTGTACCTCTTGGGTGTGTTTTTTGAAGAGTTTAACTCAAATATGTGCAAAAATACAGCACAATAATAGTTGATGGTGGCCAAAGGGCCCGCCACAAGTTCCTAAATAACTTCCAGCAGGCAATAAAGTCTTGTCATGGTTGCACTGAAACTTTACCTGGTGTTTTTCTCTTCCAGGCTGCTTGGGAAATCAAGCAGCAGTTTCTGAGCAGGAATTAACTTTGCTTTGAATGAAACTTTTCTGGCTTTTCTCCCTTACAGGTACCAGCTTCAGGTAGTCAAAGTGCTTGCTGGTTCAAAAAGGATGAATTCAGGAGTTTCTGGACACAGGGTTTGAGAGGACTTTGGTGAAACTGAAATTCAGATTCCCAGAAGAGGCTTCTTCACACAGTGTGTGCTTTGCTTGTGGAACCCAATACTACTGCCAGAACAAGGTGAAAATCCCAAACTCAGCAAGTTGCAAGGAAAAATACCAACTTCTCTTCTGAGGAGAGTATGCAGGTGGCTTTCAGACATAAATAAGTTCATAGTGGGGACATGTTCTCCAAGATTGCTGTGCTTTTCCTAAGAAACACAGTCCTGCCCTTGGCCACTGCCTCAACATACAGGCTAAGGACAAATGCCTGACTAATTCACTGAGTTTATTCCCTAATTCACTCTTACTTTTTTATGAAATTCAGAAATTCTGATGAAATTCAATCAATTTCTTACAAAATGGAGACTGATTTGTCAAAAGAGTGTGAGGTGCTGAAGTTACCATTCTTCCACAGCAAATGTGATTCCAGAAAAAGTTCCTACCGAGCATTGGGATACTGCCAATTCCAGTGCAGTCCTTGGACTAATATCTCATGAACCACCATGAGACATTAATGTTTTATACCTTTGGGAAGCTCGGCCTTGGTGCCTGTCCAACTCCTCCACTGCTGGAAGGAAATTCAGCCTGGCAAAGTGCAGAGTGCTCCAGCTGTGGTCCAGCACAGGTAACACCATGGGGACAGCATGAAGCTGTGAGATGCTACACTGGGCTGTGCATTGAGCTGCTTCCCAGCCCCGAAGGAACATGCATGGGGCTGGGCTGAGTTCTCATCTGCTGGCTTGCACATCAGAGTGGAGCAGCTCCTCCTCCCCTGGGGTCTCTTTCACAAACCCCTTCACCATGGGTAGGACTTTGTGAGGAAAGCTCACCATTTCTGAATATCTGGGGCTAAAGAGGGAAGGTTTCAGTGCTTTTATAATTTGTTTTTAACCCAGGGCAGACCTTTCAGTTCTGCACAGTGCTGAGCTCTCTGGTCTCTCCCAGCAAAGCCACGGAGAATGTTGCAGAGCATCAAGCAGTCCTAGAGATCTTGTGCTCAGTCACTGTTTTGGATCAGACTGGATCACTCTGTGTTTATTCTGGCAAGCTCCTTTTCCACCCAGAGAGAGCTGCTTGGGGCACTGTGGGGGCAGATCCCCAAATGTCATTTTTCCTAGAAAGTAGAGCAGAGCATCCCCCATATCATCTCATCTGATTCTTAAGGGAGAGTAGTTCCCTCTAGTGTAAATTCCAGTGTGTATCTAATCATGCTCCAGAAATCCCAAGCCAACATCCAGCTCTTGGGGGAGAGGGAAAATAGGATATTGGGTAGGAGGTAACTCCAGCAGAGGCAGGGGAGTTGCCTGGGAGAGATGTGGATATCACAGAGCACAGACATCAACTCTGTAAGAAAAGAGTGTTCCTTCACTTCCAGCCTGGATCAAGAGACAAGCCCATCTCTGTGTCCTGTGAGTTTTCCAGAGCCTCATCAAGCAAGACACAGATCTCAGAAATGTTACCTGCCGCCATGCAGACCTGGCAGTGACTCAGCAATGCAACACAAGAGGCTGCTCAGCAAGGACAGATTGTTCTCTGTTTCTAAGTACTCTACTTGTTTCTTTTTTTTTTTTTTAATATCTTCTAATTATGTTCTCTTTGGTATTGATCCTGTGCTCTTTTAGAAGCCAGATTCATCCATTGCTCTTAAGCAGAAAAGAAAACATTTGTAGCCTAAGCTGCTCTGTGGTCCCCCAACCGTGTCTGCTGGGCTTGTTTGCTGGCTGACAGTTGGTTTGGGACTCCTGATTGCATTTTTAGGGATGTGATTTTGCAGTGTGTCAGAATATCACATATATCTCTTTTCCCTGCAAACCACTTGTGGACAGTTGGCCAAACAAAAGTTTTATGTTTAAAAAAAAAATCATTTTTTAAGTGATGAGACTGTTGCAAATTCTGTCATTCTCCTGTCCTATTTACTGCTTGGACTTAAAAAGCATAACGATTTTTGAAGGCTTTGTTTTTAAACTCTGCTCTTGCTTTTCCTTTGTGACTGCTTTGACAGACTCCTCTGATGTATATTTCAGTATAGGTTGATGTGAAGCTAATGAGAAGGCAAATGTTTATTTACAGAAATATGGGTTCCATTTGTAAAATTATTTCCTGGTAAGGAGAACATTGCTTTCCAATTACCTTACATGCTAGGAGGGCTTTTTTATAAATTTCTTTACAGCTTGGTCTTTAAACTATATATTGCTACAGGCATATAAAACTGCCAGTAAATCCAAACCCCACAACTTTAGTGATCATTATAAAACACAAAAAGATTCAAATGTTATTTTAAGTCAAGAAATAGATTTACACATCATAAGTGTATAAATATCACCACCGATTTACAAATCTGACTAATAAGTACTGAATAGAAAAAGATTAAGTTCATGAATTCTCAGGCTCTACTTTGAGTTTTCTGGTGCCTGATTTACATGAAGTAAAACTTTGTGTAAAATTGAGAACAACAGAGCTTCCATCTTGTCTTCCATAGAAGCCCCAATCCTTGTTATGTATGTCCTGATTAGACTTATTTTTATCACTTCATCTTCTTGTTATTACCCTTGGCACTATAAAATAATTGTATAGATAGAAGCAGAGCTCCTCGGTGGTGTTGTCTGAGGACCCAGCACTGAGCTGGGAGATACTGAACCAACTGGTCTTTTGGGATGGGGTGAAATACTCCCCCAGAGGCTGTAGGTGTGGGATGCTCTCACTGCAGCTTGTGTGGACTCTGAACCAGCTCTGACACTAACCAGGGTAGTAAATACTTCAAGAGGTAAAATTTTCTCAAAAAAAAATGGGCTAAATGCCAAGTAGCAGGTAGCTAAATTAGCTTGGAGTGAGATGTACATTCCCCAAATTCTCTGCAGTGCATACACCACGACAAACTCTCCTGTCCCTGATCCTGTCCTGCCCTCTGGCCAGCTGGAGTGTCACTCCTGATGTGAGCCAGGATAAGTAACAGGTTTTTCCTAACTGGGGCTTGCAGGTCATGCGACAGGACTCACCCGTGTGTGAGTCACCTGATGGGAGAAGGTGAGGAGAGGGTCTGCAGTGGTCTTGTGCCCCTCCAGGTGGTGCTCAGGACAGGCAGTGCTGTCAGAGAGGAGCCCTGGCAGCCTGGACATGAGTCCCTGGTGCTGGCCCCTGCTAGCTCTCCTTCCTTCTAATTCCATAGAGCTGATTGACCCCAAACGAATGTTTTCAACCTCTTTTAGTGATTCTTCAATGTTCTAGCGCTGAGGGTAACTGAAAAGACAAACCCTCTTTTTTCTCCTTATCTGCAGCTCCTTTGTTGTTTCAAGTGTCTCAAAATCTCCCTGGTGTTTTTTTGTGTTGCTTTGATGACTGTTTTGCTTTTTCATAAACAACCAGGGCAGTTGCTGCAGGGAGACCTCCACTTCCCCAGCATCAGCAACTGGCTGGAAACCTGGACCCACATCCCTGAGGGATGTGCTGGTGGGACAAACCTGGGAATCCTGCCCGTGCTGACATCCAGCCTGAGCAGAAGCAGCCTCACTTAAAAGTGAGGTGGATTGCTGCCTGAAGTATTGAGTACAGCTGGCTGAGCTATGCATGCAGCTTCAGGCTGGTCTTACCTGGGACAAAGGGATTTCCTGTTCTCCTCCTCATTTCTCTCTGCAAGGAAGGTGTTTCCTCATCACCCCTTTGCTAGCTCATGGCTGCTTCTGCTCTAGCTCTGCTGGGTTCAATGGGGTCAGTTCTATGGAGAAATCTGCCCTTATCTAACTGGACCCAGGCTCATGAAGAGAGCCTATTGTGTGTTTTCCTAACTTGTTTGTGGAGCAGTAAAATCCCTTGAGGTTTTTTCCACTGCTGTTTCCTTCCTTTCATCTGAACTTCCAAAGCTGAGCTGCTCTGTCCCAGTGTATGGCTGCAAAGGTAGGATCTATGAGACCCAACCATCCTTCAACCACCAGGGCTGCCTGGGATGTCAGAGCAAAATTACAGCCATTTTCTCCAAATCTGCACTTCTGCAGTTGTCCCCTAAATTCTGGAATCCCTGTCGATAAAAGAGAAGGGAAAAAATAAATATTCTTGGTAAGCAGTGTACCCTCTCAAAGAACTTACTGGCACAGCAGTTGGTGAAACTTGGCTGTGTTCCTGTACAAGACTAAATGAAATCTGTTATTTCAATTTTTGATTCACTTTGAATGATTTTTATGCGGTCCCATTACCTTGTCTTCAGGGAACTGGTTTCTAAGACTTCACTTACTTGTTTACTTCTAGATTCAATTTTATCAGAATGTCCTAGGGTGACTTTATGATGCTTGTATCCCCAATCATCTGTTCTGTTTGTGTTGGCTATTGTATTCTGTACCTTTAAGACTGGTTCCGAGAGCGAAAGGGGAGAAAGAAGCAGTGCGCAGTTTGTTTTCAGAAACTGCACTCACTCCTCCACATTCTGCTCCTGGACTTTGTTGTCTGCAGCACGGACAGACAGCGGGACAGAGATCTCCCTAGCTGAGGCAGAGAAGTTCCCTGGACTGTTTTTTTTTTTCCTTTTTCTTGGGACTGTTTAAACCTGTCCTGGACTGAAAACCCAGAGACACACCAGGATCTCACGGCTGTGGCCCATTGGGGCCTGGACCTCGGCAATTTTCCAGCACTGGAGGAACTGATAAGAGACTGAGTGAGCTGAGCTACGCCCACAACAAGGACTTTCTGAGTTTGCCATCTCTCTTCAGAGCGGCGAGAGGTTTTATTGTTTCATATTATTCATTCTTTATGTTTGTGGGCACTTTGTTCACTAAATAAATAGGCTTTTCCACTTTTCTCTAAGGAGATTTTTTTCCCAGACCGATTGGGGGAGGGGCCGTTTGGGTTTGCTTTTCCAGAGGGTCCCCATACAGAGGTTTCCTCCCAAATTTGCCCTAAACCAGGACACAGGCTTATTCTCTTCAATGCTTTTGAGGAAAATCCCTTTTCTCGCTCTTGTATATAAAATGAAAAACTATTTTGTGGGGAGACAGAGACCGTGCTAAAGGCAATCTTGCCCTTGATATATTTCAGCTGTGTTAATTATCCAAGAGTGGGAACAGCCTTGCCCTCCCAGCTATGGGTGTGATAAAGAGTGAGTTAGCAGGTAGGGAGTGAGTTGGAGTTTGCTGGCTGTGCTGAGAGGAGGAAGGGACAGGAGGTCGTGGGAGGGACAGGCAGAGGGGCAGAAGGAAGAGAGAAGAAAGAGAGAAAGAGCCAGAGCTGTATGGAGCTGCCCTTGGGAGACTACAGAGAAAAGGTATGAAAGACTTTTAGATAACAAGGTGCTGATACTTGAATCCTTCAGATGTTTTTATTGAAGCACTCTGAGTGTCATGGCCATCTCCACAACCACACTATTTCCCTCTTTTACTAAGAAAAAAATCACCATCCTGAATTGTACTGTGTGACTTTGGTGGGAGAGGAGTACTTTTAGCCAATCAGAACTGGAAATCTGACTTAGAAATGTATGTAAATGTGTGTAAATCAGGATCCAGAGTAAACCATCTGCAGAGCTGCACAAGTGGAGCAGCAGCCAGTGGGCACAGCCCCTCCAGCTCAGCTCCTGCCTTTGCATTCTGCTCATGGGAGCTGGGCAGGAGTCCGTGCTGCTAGAGGGGTGCAGCTTGCCAAATTATCTTGGCAGCCAAATCCCCACAGCCTATCCAGGAGGGGTAAATGAGAGCAGGATTTGGCCTGCTTTCTTTCAGTTAATCTCTCTATTTAGAGTAGCTCTGTGTTTGTTGGTTTGGCACACTGATGTTCAAGAACTCAGCACTACTTGTGAGGCTGTTACCAGTCTGACAGCAGCCTGTAATTACTGAATGTCATGCAGGGCTGGTGATAGATACAGCAGCACTGGAATCCAGGGGCTGCTGGATTCATGAGCTATTTGAGGGTATCTCAGCAGTAAAATGATACTTGGTGTGACTAAAGTAAGCAAACGTTCACAACAGGCTTAATATAAACCCTGCGAGTTGTCCCGCTGAAACAAAGGGAAGCATTAGTGTACTTATACAAAAATACCTGTACTCTTGAAGGCATAAATATCAATCCATTGTGAGAATTAATTTATATTCACATTATGGTATGTTAGTTTATGTAATTATCCATGCTCAGGGTATCTTTACCCACCTAAGTCAGTGTGCATTGTGATGTCAATGCAGTAGGTGCTCGTACTTAAGCCATCAAAGCTCCTTTTCCTCTGTTAGTGTAAAGGAAGCTTTGAGACAGGCAGCAGGTGTGGTATTAACATGATTTTCAGTTTATTTATTCTGTTGAATTACTTGCCATATTTATGTTATTTCGAAGTTAATCCAGGTTTTGGACCATAACCCTGTGAGGGTGGATGAGGCAGGTCACTGTAAAGTCAGCTGTGTGCTATGGAAGATGCTGCATTAGGTCTGTCCCTTACAGCCTCTTCCATATTTTCAGCTCAGAAACACTGTTGCTTTAGGCTGTCGTAATTTGATTAAACCCTAATTTTTCTGGAAAGGTGAGTCACCTGTAATCAGCACATTAAATGAAAGACCTATGCAATTTGCAACTGAAAAATAATCTCAAATTCAATAAAGGTTTAATTCCACATTTACAAGCACTGATGCTTTCAGCTCTCTAATCACTGCTGTCAACCACGAAAATCTTTTCATTTCCTGGAGTGTGAACACAAACAACTGTGTGAGAGCTGCAGACAGGCACCAGGGCTGAGCTGCTCTGTGTAGGACACTGCACAGAGACCATCTCATCTCAGCAGGAAACCTAGGATTTTCATGTTTCCAAGACATTTTATGGAATAACACTGCTAGCAAGCATCTTATCAGTCTGTTGATGTCCAGAGAGATTTGACCAGATAGTAGGTGAAGTAAGTCAGCATCCACCAAGTTTCCACCAACTCTGGTGGTTTGTATTTGGTGGTGTCCAGGTGTATTTGAAGGGAACTTAGCTTCTGGAATAATTCTAGCCCTTAGGAAGCTTTAGGAAATGTGCTGCCAGACCAAATCACATGGCTCCCTTGTCATTGAGAGGCTTGTGCCCAAGAGAAGCCTCATTGTGAAGTCAGGGACATTGTGGGGCAAGAAGAGCTGTTGACCAGCTCACCCTTTCTTGTCTCATGTCTCTATAGCCAGTGACCCAGGGAAACAAATGGGAACTGCTGAGCTTTGTGGTGCTTTTCTGTATGGGCAGAATCTGAATGTTGGCCAAGGTGGTCTCCTGAATGACTCAACAAAAAATAAAAAAGACCAGCAAGGTCATTTCACAAGCAGATTCCCTCAAGAGTGACTTTACTATACGCCTCTGTAGTTCCAGAAAAACATCAGCCAGACAGTGAATTAGCTTCTTGGAGAGAGGGTTTGGTGTGTGCTTTCCTGTGTTAACCTGAAGCGCACTAACAGTAGTTCTGAGGTGGGGAAAAAAGGGCCAAAACAGCAACCAAAGTGCTCTGGCTCTGCAGGGGCAGTGCAGACTCAAGTCTGATCTATGTCTATCAGAGGCAAGGTTCAGGCACTGGAAGCTGTGCAGTAAAGGGGAAGAGATGCCTCTGTGGGAGGTGTGTTTTCTCCCTTCATTGTGTAGCTCAACACTGTTATGTTTGAGGAGCTTTTTGGGGGGAGGGATGCTAACAAAAGATTGGACTGTCCGCTCAAGGATCGATGCTGCTTGTATGTACTTACTAACATGCAGCAATATTACCTCCAGAAAGATTCCTAGAGCTAGAAAGTCCAGCACTTAAAGGATTTGTGGAACAATGGTTTCCTATAAAGACAGAGAGGCAACTTTTATATCAAGCATGCTTGAGATTTTTTTTCACTTGGCACATGCAGAGTCCATTAGACTCAAAGTGATCCAAGGATAATGATACAAGCACAAGGAAAAAAAAAAAGGAAATTGAGGGAAGTGCTTTTAACTCCAGCGATCTGAAGTGTCAAAGATAAATAATACATAGATTGGCATTGCTTTCTAAAGCCGACCTCTGAGTCTGATGGACATTTTAATGCTGAGAAATCACGTGTGCCCCACAGAGGGTTTGGAGTCAGGTCAGTTGTGCCAGGAAGAGCTGAGGTGATGGGGAGTTCCTCTCCTCTGTACAGCACTGGGGGAGGCTGGGCTGCTCCTCTGATGACAGCAGCCTCCTTCAGCACCCTCTTTTGTCAGGTTGCTGTGTTAGTCCTGTTTTAATCATCTCCTTGCAAGAATTTACAGTCTGCTTGTGCAGCGGAGGGGATAGTTCCCTTTGTGAGGCTGAACTCTCTGTGATGGGGAAGGGAAGCAGCTTGAAAGGGAAGGCAGGGTTTTCCTCTGAAGGTTCTTGCTAGATGAAATAACATGATCCTGTGTGACTTTTTTCCAGGCTTATTGGTGGCAGGAGCTGATGTGAGGGTGGAATGACTGAATCTGAAGGAGACAGTGGCACTTGCAGGGCCCAGATAGTGTGGGGATGTGCTGGCACCAGGGACCATGAGGGGAGAGAAGGAGGTGAGAGAGGTTAATGTGGTAGAAGATCCTTGGAGGCAATCTGCAACAAAGAGGAGGAAGGGGAGCACCAGAGAGAGAGGGAAAAATGAGGAGGAAAGCCCAGGATGTCCTGTGCACCCAGGAGCAGGGGAGGTCTGTCCTGGTCACAGGTGTCTCCTCTTGTCATCTGAACCTGCTTTCCATAGCCCTGGCTTCATCCCATTCACCCAGGGAAGAACATTTCTCCTGTGCTCTGCTTGCCCAGGTGAGCAGCTCCCACACCTGGGCAGGGGCCAAAGGGATTTGGATGGAGTCTCTTGCACTGAACTTGCTCCAGCAAGATTTGATGGGCTGCAGACAGCCTCGTCCATATTCATAACCATGATAGCTTTGCACTCACAAAAAATTGGATTGCCTGGCTTCACAACCTTTAATAGATACAGCGTGTGGCTCTGTGTGATTCTAACAAGGCAGATAACAAACATCCTACAAGTTGGTGGCAGTCATATTGATTTTGAGTAATTCTGATTTCTGTCTTTTGACCAAATATCACTTTCTGTTATGATAATTGAAGTGCATTTTCACAGTGGCAGGAAGCCCTGATTTTCTGTGTGTGATACACTGAGTTCCCACATGACAAGGGGAACTATTGGGAAATCTATAATTGCAGGGCTTTGGCAACCTTTAAATATTTCCATGGTTACTGAGGGGAAGGAGTTTCCCATTGGTTGATGCAGTAATTATTGCAGTGACAAGGATGAACATGATTTTTGAAGTTGTTTGTTAGTGTTATTTGGATCTAGCTTAATTTTGTAGCTCTTAGAGTACAATTTCCATACAAGCTGTTTGTTGTTTTCCATTAATGGGAAGCATTAAAACTTTGGCTAATAGTGCCAGTGGAATGATGTGGAAAACTTTACCACTGGTCCTTTTCCATTACTTACAAGGGAGTAAGGAGAGCCATATTCTTGGAACTTTTTGTCTTCACCCTAGTTTGTGTCTGAACTTCATGTCTATGTTAAAAATTGTGGTTTTACTGATAAAAAATCCCCAGAAAGGAAAAATCAAAGTTGTAACAAACAACTATGAATTTATGCCTTCGGTGTATTCACATGGAAATGAATGTGCTGTCCTACATGGCACAGCTCTGATCAACTGGTGCCTGGCTGATTTTGGGGTGTCTCCATAATGTTCCTCATAGTCAAGATGGGACAAAAATCGCCTGTGGACAGGCTGGAGGGGCAGACAGGGAGAGGGAAGGCCAGGGGTTTTGTATATGTAGGGGGATGCTGAGACTTCCCTTCTAGAACTTTTCCATGAACAAAGGAGGACATTAACTGAATAAGTGGCTTATGAAATATTGCTCAGTTTTCCAGCAGCAAGGACATGACAGTAATTCTGGAGAGAGCCCCAGCCTGTAATGCTCTGAGGCTGCTTGTGCAAGGGATGTGAAATTATGCCAGGTATTGGAACCTACTTCCCTTTTTGTGCTTGTTTCTGACTCCTCTTATTTTCTTCAGAATGTCTGTACAGGACAGCATGGGTGTCTCTGTGCCAGGTGACTTCTTGGTGCATTTGCCACTTGGGCCTGACAGTTACTGGAGTTAAAGATTTAGAGCTCAGTACTTGTGCCAATTTTTTGGCCCATTATAAGTCTAACCCAGCTTGATGAACAAGCCTCCAAATTTGTATTATACAATGAGTCTCAGCATGTTTGTTTTCTCTAGGGAAGTAAAGACAAGTATTAATGTCTGACTGAATTTGAACTGAAAGCATCACACAGGAGTTGTTTTATGGGGTAGTACTCTGGCACTGGGTTGTTTGGGCTTTTTTTTTTTTTGTTCCTACCCCCTCCTGCTGACTACCCACAGCCCCAAATTAGGACAGCTAGAAATTTTCTGGTTGAAAAAGCTCAAATACAGTTACCTTTCCTATGTCTCTGTGCTAATGCCAAGGGCACATGGATAGAAGCAAGGCTTGAGGCACAAACCTGGGGCAGTTCACACCGTGGCAGCTGCAGACAGAGGCAGACTGTGTGTTGAAAGCTGGGCACATGAAAATGCATCAGGTTTAGCCAGGATGCAGCCCGGGGGAAAAGTTAGTTCGTTTTCAGGGGCCGTGTGTACAGATTGATTTATTTTTAATTGGGACAGCTTGTGCTGCTGAGGGTTAACACATTCACAGGTTCATGGCCCACTCAGGAATGTGTTGTTGTGGATTGAGCGGTCAAATGCTGCACTGCTGACATAACCAAGCCCATCTTCTCCTCCCACGAGCTGCACTGATGCTGACAGCATCTAGACTTCAGTATGGGTGTAAAACAAAGTCTGATGTGGACGTGGGAATGTTCCCATAGTTGTGGTCAGCTTTCCAATGGTTCTCAGGTAAATCAGCAAGGTGGAGATGCTGTGCTTGCATAGGCAAGAGCAGCCCAACCCAGGGCTGACTCCTGGCCCTGCAGAAAGGTGGGGAACCAAAGGTGCTTTTCTCATCAGCTCCTCTTCATCACTCACAGCAAAACCTTTGGGAGAACCTGGGGTGGGAATTGAGTCTCCTTCCTTTTCCCCCCACCTGGCTGTGGTGTGGGGTCTGGCCTCTCCCCTCCCCTCTGATCCATGGATTCATCTTGTCCTGATGTGATTTGGGATGACTCAGAGCAGTGGCATACAAGATTAATGGAAATGTTCTGTAGTCTCTTCAAGTCATCCTGGTGAGATAATGTAATGCAGATTGATCTGCACCATTCTCTGTCTGCCCCTGCTTCCCCGGAGGCTTTGACAGCATGGCAGCCTTGCTTATCTGCTTTATTTGTTTATTTTAAACGGGGGAGGAAGGATGTTAAATATCCCAATTAGTAGTTGTTATTTGAGAGAGTTATTTTTTCCCTTTTAGCCAGCCCCGCTGATTTTTAACCCTTTGATGGCAGCAGCCTTTTCTGTCTGCACATGCAGTGTGGACTGACAGACAGACACACTGGGATGCTTTCCTGGAGACCAGCCAGACTTCCCCTGCTTATCTCAGCCTCTCCATCAGTGTCCCTGTTGCTTCCTGCTTTTTAGAAACCTCTATGAAAATTATTAGAAAATTTTCCTTTTTAGTGTTTGTCTGAGTAGTGTTTGCCACAGCTAGAATTCCATCTGCACACATGATTACAGTGTGTAATGACAACAGAAAATACTGCATCAAACCCAGCTGATAAATCTTAAATTTTCTATGAGGTAAGCCTTAGGCAAGCTGTCTCTGTGTCAGAATGGAAGCAGTTTCACAATAATGAGAATTTCTTGTTTAGTATCTTCAAACAAATCCTCATTACAACTAAACTGTGTGTTCAAATCAATGTCTGTCCTGGGTCGGTGTACAAAAAAAAATGTAGAGAAAAGGCAATTCCAAGTAACTACCTGAATATCTTTAGAAGAATTAATTTGTCTATAAATTTACATTTTCCCTTTCTTCATTTTCCTCTTCCCCTTTTCCCCTTTCTAGCTCTTTTGGCTCAAGTGTTCTTGAGGTGGCCTTTGCCTTTAGATCAGCACATGGTGATGCAGTGGAGATGCACTCCACATCCCTGGAGGCAGCAGGTGTTTCAGCTGAGGTAGGAATGCCCCAAACACTTTTGATGCTCTGTTGGCACTGGTGATGAGAGTTTTGCAGAACTGAGAGATCCAGCCCAGGATTTTCCAGTGAGGCCTGTGTAGGTTGCTGTAGTGAAGAAGGGAGGCTCCTGCACCCGGCATGAGGCATTTCCCATGGGGATGGTGGCAGCGGTTGCCATGGCAATGCAATAACCAGCAGATCCCCGAGGGGAGGCTCCTCTGCGGCATCCCAAGTTTTCCCAAACCTAAGAGCTGCTCCTGAATGCAGCTGCAGTTGTTGCTATTGCAACCAAAACTGTCCCCAAAATGTGGAACGTGAGCCCAGATGGGAACACACAGCTGCCAGCAGGGCTGAGGAGCTGCCCGGGCTGGGGGAGTGAGAGCTGAGTGTGGCATGGCAGTGACAGGACCCAGACGTTTGGGGTTCTGAGTGGCACAGCCATGGCTGGCATGGCACCCTGCTATCCCACAGGCTCCAGGAATCAGCCCAGCCTGTGGCAGGGCTCTGTTGCTTGCTGAATATTGTGTTTTGGAGGCTGGTGGTTAGTTTATGAAAGATGGTGATAAACATATTTTTTCCCTGCTTTTCCTAGACCTAAGTGTCCTTGAGGTTTGAATGTTTTAGCAATGCCTTGAGGAGAGGGTTTTCTGTAAACACCAGTATGTTTTTCTTTTATTTGTATCATATTCCATGTAACAGGAAGGTTGAGAAACCAGTATTGCAAACAGGGAAAGCTGAGACAGCACTGTGGCTGCCTGGCTGTCAGAGCAGCTCCTGGGGGAGTGGGTGTTTTTCCCTAGCCTGACTCAGGCACGACACTTCAAAATTTGTGCCAGGACAGCTCGAACAGGCTGGTGTGCATGGGATTGGAATATCAATAAAGGCTGAAGTCAACTCAGTGATTCCAGGACATTGTAGTGAGAAAAAATTGCATTTTCTGAAGGCTGAACTGTAGCTGCTACATTTAGACAAGTACTTTAAAGCAGGGTTACAGTATTAGTCTGGGTTACTAGGTGGCCACTTTGTTGTTATAAGCTGGACTTTACCTGCAACACCGTGTGGTGGTTTTACATTCGCAGAATTTTGTTTGCCAGCTGGGAGATAGGATTTTGGGAGAAAAAAGGTGAAACAGGTTCAACTTAAAAGTAAACAGATAGTTTATTAACATACAGTAAGGAAAGAAAAAAAAAAGAAAATGAAACTTTCAAAACTTTTTTTTTCTTCACAAGTGTTCACTTTTCTACAAACAACATAGAGACAAAATCTGTGATATTCAGTCAGTTTTACTATTTAAATATAGTTTTTTATCAGTTTTTCAGGAGAGGAGTTTCTTGTTAACTATGGAATTTTTTTTTACTGACAACTTAGAAAAAGATTTTTTGGGGGTTGGAACTCTCACAGAAACAGCTGCTCGGGGAAAACCTGCTTTTATGTGGTTTCCTCCTGTTATAAATGATCAACTAGCCAATCGGATATAAAGAATAAATTTTATTTTTCCATTTTAAATCTATCTGGGACAGCCACAGGGAACAACATTCGAATGTTGGGTGAAACAGCCGACTGACAGCAGGGCTGCTATCTCGCACTGTTCCACAATTTGCTAGTAGTTGAGTC